>NDGM011132719.1:0-19626 GCA_002564305.1 Octomys mimax | reverse complement strand
AATTTGGTTTGAAACTGTCTCATTGCTATTTGTTTCTCAATAAAATTATGGAAAAAACCCAAAATATTCTAATACCTCCAGATATACCATATAGAAAATAACAAAGAGCATAATTCAGAAGGCAAGAGAAGTTCTATGGTCCTGGATAAAGAATAAAGAGCTCTCAAAATGATAGTTAAGAAGGACTATGTAAAATATATTAGATGAACCTACTTAAAAGGTCATTGAAGATTTCTACAAAATAAAAAAAGACATTAGCATACAAGGAGAATCACCATCTGAAATATCCATAAATGGAATTCTGTAAATGTAACTGGGGCATTACATTTTAGTTGAGAACGTATCGAATCACAGCAAAACAAAAAACATGCTTTGTATCGCTCCAAGTCCACTGACAGTGGGACAGTGTCAAGGTTGACTTAGAGTTCCCTCGGGGCTTTCATTGTCTCTCTTGTGTCTTGAAGGACAGATTCTATGAATTTCGTAAGTCACAAATTACCTTATTGTTCCAACGCACTATTTTTTAGATTAGAATGATATATGCTACTTAACAGCCACTGTCTTTCTTAGAGTTATCTAAAGTAATTGTGCCTCTCCCAGTCAGCCTGGGAGTCAGTCAATTCAAAGGCCTGTGGGACAATTGCTTTGTGCCTTCCCTGTGGCAGCAAGAGGATGCCCTTTGAGTGCAGGATGGAGTGGCACAGCCTGCCTTGCCCATGTTTCCATGCCCAGTCTGACCCAGACTTAGCCATCTCTCCAACGTGGCAGACGGAGGAGCTTCGCCCTTGGTGAAATTCAGCCGCAGAGTAGTAAGAACTCTGGCCAGGAGCTCAGTCCCTCTTAGTCCAAGGCTTTGCAGGTCCTGGAGGGCTGGGGAAAGTGAGAGCCCAGTAATCTCATAAAACACCAGACCCCCTCTTCATAGAAAGCCGCCCTGGCTGCTGAGTACTCTGTTTTCAAGCAGCAGGCACCAACATCAGTGGGATTTCCTGGGAGGAAACTGGGGGCTAACATCACCTCTCATGGAATTTATTGGTAGGAATTCTGGTACTTACAGAATCAACAGGAGGTAGAAGAACCAGGTTTGAAAAAGGGACTGGCCTGAGAGAACGCAGACTCGGGATCTAAGGAAGAGCCTTATCACAGCGCTGGGGATCACTGCAGCTATTCCTCTTGCCTCACATAAACTTAAGCCTCCTCTGTGTTTTGCCTCCCGGGCTCCAAAGGCAAGCCATAAGTTGGGAGCACCCAGTCTGACACCCCAGGCTCCACCTATGACCCTGAAACCAGGAACCCGAGGGTGGGAAAATGTCTCTCCTTGGACCTCAGGGAGGCAAAGCAGAGCTAACACACCATGCATGCTGCAAGGGGAACTTCTCCCAGAAAGTGCTTTTGATAGTACATTGCCAAACAGGTCCCATGTTTCCTTGCACCAGGATTTCAAATTTGTGAGGCTGTCAGAAAACAACAATGACCAGAGGACCGTAGCCGATTAAAATCAGCTACCTTGGCTTTCCTGTGCCATGAACTAGTACAGGAAATTAACTCCTCCAGGCTTCATGCAAGTGATCAGACCTGGTGCTACCAGGGCCTTCAGAAAGTCTTAAAGAAAGAGAACTGCGGTCAAAGATTTTTTTTTTTTTCTCCAACCAGTGGGGAGTGAATGCGGCAATTGGAGATGGCAACACAGGAGCTCTAAATAAAATAATATATCTAAAGGGTGCCATTGTTTAAAATTAGCCCCTCACACTGACAGGTAATTAAATTCTGCCACTGGTTTAATTTCACGTGTGGATCTGGATACAGACAGCCATACATGGGTGGTAAGTAGTTTTTCCCCTCCAATCTCAGAGGAAATGTAACGGGGTAGGAACTAGGGGCACAACTCATATATCAGTAGTCAGTAGAGGGCTACATAAATCCTTTTATTTAAGGTTATGTAACTATTTTCAAAATGGTTTCAACAGAAATAATTCCAATTGCACCAGAAAGGAAACCAAAGTCTTAAATAAAAATATACTCCCTTTGCCGGGCCAGGTGAACATCCATATGCAGAGGAACAAAATAGTCTCTTGCGTTTTATTTCCTTAACCAATTCACCAAAACACTTACTTTACTTCTTTAAAAGGCAGAAAGACAAAGAATTCTGAGGCCACTGAAATTTAGTTCCTAAAGCTGGTCTATAACCACTTTAAAAAGGACATGTATTTTTCAAAGTTTCTCTGTTACCTTCAGTATCTTAGTAAGGAATTTTTCACCTATTATGAACACAATAAATATGTTTGTATGCTTTCTACAAAAACAGATTGAAAACACTCACTGGAGAAAGATTTTGAAATTTAAGGAATTAGATAAATTACTATTGTCCTGTATATGCCTGTGCATAAGCTAATACGGTCTATTAAAAACGTATCCCTTTTTGTAGCTAAGCCTTTCATAGAGTAATATTTTTTCACCGGTAAGACCTTGGTGATTTTCTGTCATGTCTTATTACTCTTCTAAAAATTAGTGCTTATGTTATAATTTTTCCCACCTGTGAAGACGAGAACTCAGTATATTTGAGCGTGATTAAGCCAAAGTCATTTGGTAAAACCATCTTTAGTTTTGAGAACTAGAAAATGTGATTGGACAACCCGGATGGTGGTGTCCAAAGCATGGTTGTCATCTGTGCTAATAATGAATTAATTTAAACTTAGCTCCATTGGATCTGCAGAATGAGAAGAAAGAACTGATTGTATTTTAGCTTTACTTCCCCCAGGTCTTCACTAAGCCAGTGCCCCCTTACCTGACGTGTTTACTCAACTGTCACCTCAATGCGGCCTTTTCATGGCCACCATTTTAAGCTTTGTCCACCATTTTAAACACTATCCTATATTTTGTTCCCCTCATAGATCTTGTCTGACGAGTAAGTTGTTTATTGTTGTCTGCAGTTTCTGTCCTCTGAACTGGAAGGAGGTTCACTCACTCCTTGGGAACAAGGGCTTTGTTGTTCATCTGGTCTCTGTCCTATACCTCGCTCTTGGACCACACCAAGTGCTTAATCAGTATTTGTTGACAATGTTAGAAAATTTCTGACATAAACATTTGCAGTTCTTCTAGTGGCTTGAAAAGTGGTTTCAAATAAGTTCTTTTACTCAGCAATTCTTCCAACAACAGTGTATTTTGAGAGTGCATTTCTAGCCCATAAAAGTAGTCAAGAAAACAGAAGCTCTAAGAGTTTTTGTGAGTTGGGTAAAGCCAAGGGACTAACAAGCACTGCCTCCAGGCTGGTGCTTAGAGCCATCTCTTTCTGCTACTTCCATCCAAGCTGGGAATCTTTCTGGCCAGAGAAATTAATGCTCCATCCTAAGAAACCTTGCCCACGTCTCAGAGCACTGGATTTCAGATCAAAAACTTAGATGCAGCATATACATGCTTGATAAATGATATGATCCATTATGGATGGCTCTCAAGGTGTGAAGCTAACTTCTCGACCAAAATCTCTATCTGCCTGCTAGCCCATGTTGAGGCTACCCTGTGTCCACCCCAAATGTGTCCACTCTGCAAAGGCCTTGGTTGGATTCCACAACTGACCTTGCACTGCTGTCTCTGTGGCATTTCCCCTTCAGGTCAGGTCCTGTAGTGATTAGGGGGACACATGACATCATGGCTGCCAATCACAGTCCCTGAAGAAGCAGAACCACTCTGGGGAAAACTGCATTTT
The DNA here is from genome assembly GCA_002564305.1 of Octomys mimax. Classification (NCBI taxonomy): domain Eukaryota; kingdom Metazoa; phylum Chordata; class Mammalia; order Rodentia; family Octodontidae; genus Octomys; species Octomys mimax. The sequence continues at coordinate 15,923 of NDGM011132719.1, read as the reverse complement.
CTTCATCTATAGAATGGGGCTAACAATTTTGCTAAGTTCTGAAAAGCAAATGAGATCCGCCAAGTGAAATCCTCACTGTCTTAAGAATCATTGCATGGCTGCTAGGCCTCTGCCGCCAGACTGGGGCCAGGGATGTGCTTCACTGCCTGTGAGATCCTAGAGCTGCTACATCCAGTGACCATAAGCTGGTGGTTTAAACAACAAAACATCAGTGGTTCACAGTTCCAACAGCTGCATGTCTGAGGCCGCGATGTCCCCAGACATGGTCCTTCTCTGCAAGGAGAGTCTCTTCTGTGCTGTCTCCAAGCTTCTGGAAATGTGCAGACAATCTTCAATGCTCCTTGCTCATAAGAGCAGCACTCTAGTTTCTGCCTTCATCTTCCATGGTGAAGTCATGTGTCTATATTTTCCACTCATAGATGCCAGTTATATTGGAGTCCGAACCTGCCCAACTCCAAGCCGATTTCATCTTAGCTAACTGTGCCTAGAATGCCCTTATTTCCAAAGAAGACTACATCTTAGGTACTTATGAACGTATGAAATGGGGGCAGGCACAAATGAACCCATGAAACTGGCCTTATCACCTTTGTATTTGTGGTTTTGGGGGAAAGAAGTGTTTTTTTTTTAAATGTAATTTAATTTTTCTTTTTCTTTATTTCTCTTTCTCTTTTTTTTTGGACAAAGTGTCACTATGCAGGTTGAACTCATAGTGATCCTCCTGTTTTTAGCCGCCTAGTACTGGGATTACAGGCGTACACCACCATGCCTGGACTCAGTGGCCAGCTCAGCTCACTTGGGAACACAACCAGGGCAGTATGCAGTACCAGGGATCGAACTCTGGTCCCCAAGATTGCCTAAGCAGGCACATAGTCCGCTGAGCTATCTCACCAGCCCAGCAGTGGTTCGGTTTCTATTTTGAAGTGAGAAGCAGTGGGTATCCCCATTCAAAAAAAAAAAAAAAATTGTTTCCATATTCTGTCTTTTTATTTATTTTTTTTTCAGGGAAAAATCAGCAATTTTTTGGGGGGGTGGGAGGGAAAGTCCCAGGGATCAAACTTGGCACCTTACAGTTGGCAGGCAGGTGCTTATGCCGCTGGGCTATATCCCCAGTGACAAATTTATTTTTACATACATATTTCATCTTTTAAAAGTATTTTGAGTATGTTTGCAGGATGTCATGATGCCATTTTTCGTGGAAGTTGGTTCCTGTGCACAGCGCATCTTGATTCTTCCCTCACCCCCACCCCTCCCATTCCTTCCTGTCCTTCCAACTCCTGGTTCCCTTTCTGATACCCAAGCTCTGTTTCTGCTTTTTCAATCCTTTTTCCCCCGATTTCTCTCCTTCCCCCCTTTCCATATCTTGTTTCTTTTCCCATTTAAGAAAAATCCTCCTATTTCTATTGTCTTTGATTTTGTTCTTTATTTACATTTTTTTTTCATATGTAAGAAAAATGTGATATTTAAACTTGTATAACATTTATTTCACTTAAAAGTATAATTTGAGGGCTGGGGAGATAGCTCGGTTGTCAAAACTCCTGCCCGGCAAGCACAAAGACCCAGGTTTGATCCCCAGTACTGCACACCATGCCACCAGGGAACTCCAGGTGCTCTGAGCCGGCTCTGAAACAGGGCATGGTGGCACACACCTTAATCCTAGTGCTGGGGAGCCTGAGACAGGAGGATCACTATGAGTCCAAACTGTGTAGCAGCTGTGTAGTCCAATCTGTCTTGACCCTGCACCAAATAAATAGATAGATAGGTAGATAGATAGATATTAAATATAATTTAATATTACAGTCTCCAGATCCACCCATTTACTTACAAATGCCTCAAGTTTATCCTTTTTAGCATCAGAGTAATATTCCATTGTGTATAAAAGCCACATGTTCTTTATACATTCCCATGTGGAAGGGCACTTAGGCTGTCTCTAGTATTCAGCTCTTTTAAATTGTACTGCTCTAAATATGGGTGTACGGGGCCGGGGAGATGGCTCAGTAGAATAAGCGCATGCCTGGCAAGTGCAAGGGCCTGAGTTCAGCCCCCAATTCCATTATATATATATATATATATATATATATATATATATATGGGTGTATGTAGATCGTGGTCACGTGATGCCTTTCTGTCTTTCAGGAAGAAGCCTAGAGGAGGGGACTGGCTTTGGTCCAATGGAATTTCTTGCTTTAGTTTTTGCGCACTCGCATTCCTGATTACCACAATGAGTGTGCTAATTTATATTCCCACCGAAAACATAGAAGGGTTCCTTCTTCCTTGTAGCCCCACCAGTGTTGTTGTTATTGGATTTCTTGATAATAGCCATTCTTTGCGGAGGAAGATGGTATCTTAGGGTTGTTTCAATTGGCATTTCTCCAATGCAATATACAACACTTTTTCATGTGTTTGCAAGGTTTTTTGAAACTGTCATGGGAACCAGTGAAATCACTACCTTGAATAAATAGAATACTGTATTCAAAAACTGTGACAAAAAGGTTTTAATTTTGTACATCATTTTGTTTTCTGAGCTTAATTTTCTTGTGACACCTTGGTGTCTCGTAAGTCCCCCATTCGGGGCCAAAGATCTCAAGTGCTCTAGATGCAAGGGGCCCCCGAGAAAGACAGGTGGAGGCCAAGGAAGAATGAACATCCACTTGCCATGGACAGGAAGGGTCCCGCAACATCTGGCTGTGATGGCTCGCTGCGTCCCTTCCTCAGCGCTCGTTAAATTTCCATTAATGCATGAGCTTTGGGAATGCATAGAGGCCATTTGGGGCTGGTTGTCTCTCCCAGAGCAGTGGAGCTGACTTTGTGCGTCTGTTCCTGGTTGTTTACTTGCCAGTGGCATTTGACCTGGGGTCAGTCCTCCATTTGACCCTTTCCTGTAGGTCAAAAATGAATTAATTGGGTGAAAATTAAATTGGAAATGAGGCATCTGTAGAGCAGGTGTTTTCCGTGGAAAACGTGCTCCAGGTGGAAACATTTTGAGATCTGTTCCTGAGCCATCTCCGAAGAAGCGTCAGAGGTCAGGGAGGCAACTCCAAGATGTCCCACGTGGCCAGGCCCTGGAGGGGATCGGAGCAGGTGCCCACTCTGTGCCATTTTCTCAGCAGCCTGCAGAGATTTTCAAAGGCGTTCCTTTGGACATAATTTATTCATATATTCACAAACATTTTTCTTAGGCATTCATTGTAGACTGATTTACTTGGAAGTTGCCCTAAATGATTGGAACTTTAGCCTTTACCCCTACCTCCCACCATCAACCAAAGACTTTGATTTGAAGAAAAAAAAAATATTGCATTTTTCTCTTTCTTTTCTCTAGAGGATGAGGAAGATGAAGAAATGGTGGAACCCAAAATTGGCAACGATTCAGAACTGGAAAATCAAGACAAAAGGCAGGAAGTGAAGGAAGGTATGATATAAGAGTAAACTGATTATTTCATTATTTTGCTTCTTTTTACAAATAGAAGAGATGATAGAGATAAATACATTTATATCCCCAGTTTGGAGAGTTTTCATGATTACTTAATACATTACGTTGAGCAACATGAACTAATCTCTAAACTTATGTCTTAGAGCTGGCCAGATAGCTCAGCAGACTAAAGCACTTGCTTAGGCAGAGTGCAGGGACCAGGGTTCAATCCCCAGCACCACAAGCCATGCCAGCCCTGCCCCTGAGGTGCAGTGAGATGGCGATTGAACCTGGGCTTGGTGACGCATGTCTGTAATCCCAGCGTTTGAGAGGTTGAAAACAGGAGGAACACCATGAGTCCAACTGCATTGTGAAACTTTGTAGACCCTGTACTAAATACATTAAAAATAAATAATAAATAAATACAATTATGTCTTGACTGATAGCAGCAAATGAAATGGAAATCATCTACAATTCCACTCATCATCTAGTAACATTATTACTAGAGTGATAAAATTAGGAACATTAATTATCATTTTATGTTACTCACTCAGTTTCTCTATGATAGCAATAAAGAAAGGGAGCTGACACGATTATCTTATCTGTAGATTATGAAGTTTTCATGTATTTTACATAGAAATATTAAGGATGACCATCACCACTAACAATAATATTAACATTTTTCTTCCTACCCCATAATAAGGAAGCAACCTTTTATATATTCCAGTGATAATAGTAGCTAACATTTATTAAGGGCTTATGGATATACTTAGATCTCTCCTAAGTAGTCTTCAGGCTTTAGCTATTCCTCAGAACATCTTTCTGAAACATACACTATTATTAACTCTAGTTTATAGGTAGAGAACCAGGAAGAGAGAGGTTTAAAACTTACCCAATGGTACATAATTTATAAGCATGAGGCAAGATTTATGTTTGGCTAAAAAACCTGTACGCTTCATAATTACATCTTCATAACTTTTACTTACAAATATAATTCTTTATTAGTTTGAGAATTTGGGCACAGGAGAGAACTTCAAAATTGTCATTTTTACTTAAAATAATGGAGTGTCATCAGAGAACTGGATGTAGAGCAAAAGGGTTTCTCTCCATTTCCAACTGAGTTTCTCAAGTAGAGATTAGCATAACTCTAATTAGATTCTCATTTGATTTGTAAATTTCAAAGATGGCCGTGGCAGTGTATAGCACATAGTAAGCCATGGGTGCTTTTGTAGGAATTGGGGGTATTGATCCTGCATTACTTCAATCTTTTTTTTTTTTTTTTNTTCAATCTTTTGTGCTCTTGTAAGAAACATTTGTGTAGCCTAAATACTTGTTCCAGATTACACCCACAGATACTTAGATTTTTGGATAGATCTCATATGAAGTTAAGTGAGACCATTTTTTAATTGTTAAGAGTCGCCACATATTTAGAACCATTTGAAGTTTTGCCAAAGTGTGTGTTTAATTTGTTCTGATTTATTTTATGCAAGCTCAGTTACCTAAAAGCCATTGCAGGGGCGTAATAAAAGAGCATGGGCTCTTTTATCTTGGATAGACTGCCCAGGATAAAATCTCTGCTGCGCTCCTTATTTTCTGTGTGATCACTGCTGACAGACGTAGCTTACTTTTTTTTTGGTCTCAGTTTCCTCGTCTGGCAAGCAGAGGTAACACCTATCTCCCAAAGCTCTTTATAAACCTGCCAGAGGTTAGTAAGCAAAGTTATCACAAGGTCCAGAGAGTTACAGAAGGAGAAAAAAATAAGTCAGGATCTAGGGAAATATGTTTTTTTTTTTTGTGAAATAGGCTTAAAACACACTGGGTGACAGGCAACTAGGGTAGTTTCTATGGTCTTGGCCCCAGTCCTCCCTCACTGTACCCACTTCCACTACCTGTCTCCAAATTATCTTTGCCTGGCAAAGCAAAGTAACCTCCTCCTCAAGCTTAGAGTGAAAGCATTCTTCAGTTTTAACTGTTACTCATACTTTGTGGAATTGATTAAAGCCATGTTAAAAAAAAAAATAATAAGTTTGAAGGAACATTTCCTATTACCACTTCACTGTGCACTTTTTTTCTCCATTAATGGTTTTTCTGCAAATTAGCACGTAATGGGTTAAAAGCCTGTTTACGTTGGTATCCAGCTATCTGGCTTCTTTTTCTTTTACTTTTTTAAGGAAGACAGTGTTTTGCAAAGTTTTAAAAGAATCTCTAGCAGATATAATCGTGGCGCCATTAGCAGGCCAGCATAGTAGGCAGGGCTGAGTCAGCACTTTCATTATGAACCCTGCATTCAGGGATTTATTACTTAGCCATAAAAATTTGCTCTGGGCTGAAACTTGACATACACGGTTTCAAACCAGGGAGTGCATTTTTGCGAAATCTGTTTGGTGCTTTTTTTTTTTTTTTTTTTTTTGGAATGAAAGGGGGAAAATGTGGTGAGGGAAAGATGGAGAATTGGGACTCATTAACTTTGGACATTTTTGCTTGCGTGATATCAAAATGCATTAAACAGAAAAAAAATGGAGTTTTGATTTATGAATGTTTCCACTTTTTATCCAGAATAGGTCAGGAAAAAAACTAGAAGAGCATCTCAGCTGTTAATTAAAATTTAGGGAATTTCTGTATGTCGGTGCCCATGTGTTCCTATTAAGAGAGTCAAAACAGAGCCCTTACTCTTGTAAATACTCATTAATTCATAAATCTCTCAATAAGTCCAAGGAAGGAGTTTAGTTTGCATTAGTTAAGTTTGGCTTCCTTGTGGCTGTTTATGAACTGATTTTACTATCAAATTCCCTTTAAAGCTACTGTCCCAATTTAATCTGATGTTTTTCCTGACTGAGTGGGTTCATTTATCTTTTAGTTAATCTTATGAAATACGTTTAAATATAATTTTTTAGGTTGAAATTTAATACTGCATCATTGAAACACAGTGTAGCATTTCTCTTTTAGTCTTTTTGAGATAGAAACTCACTATGCTGGCCTTGAACTCACTTTGTAGTCTAGGCTGGCACCAAACTCACAGCAATACCCCTGTCCCAGCCTCCCAAGTTTTGGGATTACAGGCATGCACCATGATTCTCAGCTGGGTGAGGCATTTCTGAAGCAGGTACTTTAAAAATAACTTTCAATGTCAAAGGAGGATAACAAAGTACTTGAAGTTGTGGAGCTCATAATGAACTTTGTATTTCTACACAGGCAAAAATTACAAGAATCCTACAAGCCAAAAGATGTTAGGGCGGCGACCTGGCGCGGCGGTTCCCTCGCCGGGCTGGAGAGCACGAGGTCACTGGTTCATGCCCCCATCCCGACTCTTTTTCCTCCTGCTGTGATTTCCATTCATTCATTCATTTGGGGGAACTACCCGCTTGGGCCCCCTCCTGTCCATCTCTCAGACAGGAGCTTTCTTTCCCTCAATAAATATATTCTGCTCATAAAAAAAAAGATGTAAAATATAGTAAGTAGGGTCAATTAAAGAGAAATGGATAAAGCACATAGTAGGTGAATAAGAAAACTCTAGAAAATACAGCAAACAGGATAGAATCCCCTTGAAAGGTGTATAAAGGCTATCTTCATATGTAAAATTAACATAAATTAACATTTATACCATCAAAGCCATTAAATGGGACTCCTAAATAAAATTTATTTTAGGCTTTAATTTTGCACAGATTCATAGAATTGCTCTTCTAAAGTTTCCATTTCATGAATCTGGCATGTTTCTTGCACACACATTTTATTTGTGCTGAATGTCCCTGGGTAAATTTTTGCAAATTTGAAATTGATCTTGTCCTTGAGAGTATATGTAAGTCATCTCCACGTGTTTTACTTTTCATAAAGGATCCTTTTAAGGTTCTGGTGCTATTAACACATTGCTACACGTACAACCTAATGGATTCCACTGTGATCTTTCCATGCATGAATATCTCAAGCACTGGTCAGATCTCCACTCCCTGCCCCCAGGTCTCCCTTCTAGCCGGACATGTTCCCAGATCCCAATAGGCCCTCTTCTACTTTCAGATGATCTGGTTGTTGGTTGGTTTTTTTACTTGATTTTGTTTCTACATATGAGAGGAAGTAGGATCTATTTGTCTTTTCACTTAGCATGATGTCTTTGAGCTCCCTCAGTTATCCTGCAAATGACAGGATTTCATGCTTCTTTATGGCTGAGTAGTATTCCTTTGTGCCTACAGATCACTGAGGCACTCATCTGTCTGTGGGCACCAAGGCTGATTCCATATGTAGGCTATTATGAGTGTTGTCCAAATAAGCATGTGCACACAGGGGTTTCTCTTGTATTCTTCCACGTACCCAGCAATAGTACAGCTAGATCATAGGACAGTTCTACTTTTACCTTTTTGAATTGTAAAAGACACTTTACTTGCACGAATTATTACTAACTGGCAACTATTGAAATAACTATTTTGTGTCGTGAGACCAACGAAACCCAGCGACAGGGCACTGTTGTGTTATGTTCTGCTAGACTTGTAAGAACCTGTTGTCTTAGTTACTTTTTCACCTCTGGGACACAACATCTGATATGCACAACCGAAAAGACAAATTTATTTTGGGCCCACGGTTTCAGATGTTTTCAGTGTGTGGGCTCCAAGGGGGGTTGTTCCCCTTCTCGCTAGACCTGCCTCCTGACAGCACACTGAACCTCAAGACCTTCAGCGATCCATTCACTGGTGAAGACCGCTCTCCACGACCCAGTCACCTCCCAGAAACCCCACTTCCAAATACAGGGGGATTTTGAGGAGCACTTTCAATCTGAACTGGAACAGTTACCCTTGCTTTTATTCTGTTCTGATGCAGCCCTTGCAATTAAGTCAGTTCCTATCTTTTTATTTCTTTTTTGTTTATTTATACTTTTTTTGTCTTTTTGAGACAAGGTCTCACTATGCAGTTCAGGCAGTTCAGGCAGACCTTGAGCTCACTTTGTAGCCCAGGCTGGTCTCGAACTCTCAGCAATCCTCCTACCTCAGCCTCCCAAGTGCTGAAATTATAGGCATGCTGCTGCCATGCCCAGCGCTTCCTACCTTTGTAAATCATGAACTTGTTAAAAACAATTTGTTGTGTTTCAGAAACAGGGAAAAAGTGACAGAAGCATATATCAGGGAAAATTTGAGGTCCATTCCAGAATAAAACAATTCTGATGACATCTATTTATTTCTGTATTATACACTTTGTGTGTTCCACTAATCAACCTTTTTTTAATACCTAGAGAGGTTTTATTTCTGAATATATCTTTTGGTTGTGGTTCTGTGATATTTCATTATATTTTCATTACGTTGTAACAACACTTAGCAATTTAAAGATTTTTAAGTAATGGGAGGTTTTGAAATCAAAACTAACCATGGCCCTCTTTATTGCATAAGTTGAATATTGCTTATGATTTTTAAAAAGCACCCATGAGCAAGTGCATGTTATTTAGTGCCAACAAAACATGTCATTTGATCCCTATTAGACATCAAAGCTTCCTATAAAGTATATCTTTTATTTTGCCTCAATGACAATTTAATTTCAGGCCAAATATTGTATCGTCAAGCACACTATCTAGAGAGGCTGCTGCTTCACCTACCTGAACTCAGCCTCTGGGGACACGCTTTGATAGGCCATTTGTGTGTCTTGCAGAAGAGGTGGCACATCCTGAAAGCCGAGATCAAAGCCACGATAAGCCACAGGGAAGAAAAATTACAGAAAATTACACTGATACTATTTTTGTTGTTGTTGTTGTTCAAAGTAATGGGCCTGTATGACAAGATACAGGTAAAAGAGAAGTAACTCAGGAAGGTAAACGGAGGCCAGCAAGATTTTTTATGCCACAAAAATATAAGGGGACAAGCTCCTACTCTTTTCTCAGTTTCAAGCATGTCTGCAGCCATCCGTTGACAAGGCTGAGTGAGTCTTTCTATAAAAGGTTTCCTCCTTGGCCCCTGCTATCCTTGTCAAAAGAAGTTCCTTCATTTATGAGTGTTGAACAAAACCAAAGACATCCAGCATGTTGTAGTAGTTCTTTCCCCTTTGGCCTCATTGCATTTAGCAGTTTTATTGTGTTATTAGGTGAAGTAGCACAAAGCAGGTTTGGAAAACAGACTTATAAATGACTACTTAACTAGTGACTATTGAAAGCTTAACTAGTTGCTCAGTATATTTATCTGTAACCCTTATGCCAGACTCAAGTTTAGGTGTCATTACCCCCATTTTTTTTGGATACAACTGCTCTTCAAGGGCTCCAACTTATGGGTTAAAAATCAAGGCTAAGCAATGGCAAAGTCAATATTTGATTCGAGGCTGGCTTTGGAGGTCAGGCTATTTATGTACGGCCCCCGCGCACTTCTCCAGAACCCAGCCAGCATCTGAGAGTGCACGTTGCCAGCCTCACCATTTCTTAAACTGGTGTCTGGGCGACACTGCACAGCAGACGTTGACAGGGTTTTGGGAGAGTCCCAATATACACTGGGAATCTTAGGGCTCTGGAACCCTGGGCAGCAAAGGACTATTTCTCACTATGCTTAGGAATGCTGTGAACGATGGGGTGGTCTGGGTGTCGAGGTCTTGTGCTATAGTGGATGAATCATGTTTTGTCCTAGTACCACTCAGACAGCATTTCTTAAAGTATGAAGTCGCTACATCAGAATCATTCTAGTTTCTTGAACAAATGCAGATTCTCGGGTGCCTGCAGGACCCCCAACATCATGATCTGAGGCAAGGGAAGTCAAAAGGGTGAGATGTTATGAACACTAAAGGGTTGAGATCCACTATCATGGCACTACAGAAGCCCTTCTTGTTTCTGTTTTGTTTTGTTTTGTTTTTGTGGCTGGCCTAGGCGGGGCTGGCGCTGCCTGTGGCACCCCGGATCGAACCGCGGTCCCTGTGCATTTGCCTAAGCAGACACTTTAGATCGCTGAGCTATCTCACCTGGAAGACCTTCTTTACAATTCATATTTCTTTGGATGACACCCTTGAGATACCATTAGACAAATCAACTCACACTTCTAGAGAAGAGGGGGCTGCAAGGGATGCTACCTATAAGCTTCCTCTGGCCACACAGCCCGGTACCCGCTGGTCCTGCGCATGGAGATGGTCAGGGAAGTGTTCGGCAAACTGCCACTGAGAGACTCCGCCAGGAAGGCAGCTGTGATCCTGCCGCCTGACTCCCTGCCTACAAGCGCAAGTTTGGGCGTCTCTGTACACTTGAAAGAGCAATCAATCAGTCAATGGTTCATTGAGCACACTGCGCAGGAGCTGAACTGGGATTCCTCAAGAAGTATGAAAACGCAGCTGACAGCTTCTGTACTTTCAGTGTGGGGAGGTTCTTTATCCCTCCCTCGGGGCTTTACGCAAAAAAAAAAAATGCTACTCAAAGAAAGCTTATGTAACCGACTGTGACTCAGAGGTGAACTAACTTTCAGCCCCTGTGAAAGGGGCTGCTAACTTGCCTCATCTCTCTGTCTCGCGTTGCATCTTCACATTTAGGTTGATAACACTAATCATTCTAACATAGAAGACGTGAAATTAATGGTAGAGTGTTTTAGCACCTTCTCCCTCCGTGCTTGTTTGTTTTTCCCTCTGGCCTTGCGGGGGCCAACAAGGCATGCGGTACCAGGGATCGAGGGTGGGTCCTCCAGCGCGCCGAGGCAGGTGCTTAGGCTGCCGAGCTATCTCTGCAGCCCTTCTCTATGTTTGTTAATACTTGATCTTAGCCAAAAGGTTGACAAGCGACACTCCATGCCTGCTCAAGAGCAGAAGAAGTATTAGATGAAAGCGAGTTTGGAAAGATATGTTTGTTTAGCCTTTTTGCTACAACTTTATGACAATGTCAACTTACCACCTAACTATCAAAATAAAATAAATGTATCCAATAAAAAGAAGAAAGGAACTATGTCATAGATAGTTCCTAATTATTTAACATGTGTGGCTTAGTAACAGCATTTAATATTGTATGGCTTTATAAATTAATGCAGCTATAGACTATGTTAGTTCTTTTAAAAATTCTCATATAAAGAATATTACCTTTAGACTTGTTTACTAGAAGTACATCAATGTATTTTCATTTGTAGTCACTTTCAACTCTTCAAAATTATAATTAGGTTACATCTGAAATCTTTTTGTGGGGATATCTACAAAAGCCTTTGGTGTGAATTTGGGAATAATTTAGAATCCATATTAACAAGGTTTCATTTCATGTGGCATGCCACTTCTTAGATAAGCCATTCTTTCAAGAATTAGAGTTTTCTCGAAAAAATTTTAATTGACCTATTTTCTTTCTTAACATTTTTTTTTAACATAAAAAGCCCCTCCCAGGGAGCTGACAGAGGAAGAAAAACAGCAGATTCTCCATTCAGAAGAATTCCTCATCTTTTTTGATCGGACAATACGAGTGATTGAAAGAGCACTAGCCGAAGACTCGGACATCTTTTTTGACTACAGTGGCAGAGAATTGGAGGAAAAAGATGGGTGAGTCTCTTGTGTATTCGTGAAACTATAAAATATGATAAATTATCTGTGGTGCCCGGGGATTTTGTTGTTGCCATTATTGGTAAGATACAGGTAACTTTGTGTTCCCGGGCTGGCCTCATACACACAATGCTGGGAATACAGGCTCACACTCCCGTGCCTGGCTTTGCATCTGTCCATGGTAAATCCGTGTACGCATTGAGCAGTCAGACTCCAAATCTATCGAGTCACAAGGAGATGAGATTCCAGGACTGATCCTGCCTAACAGCTTTGCACATGCGCTTTGGGTATAACTTGTGGCCCTAAAGTTGCCTTGTAATTATCCGGTGCCTGCAGGAAATGTTGAGCATGATAGCTGGGGAACAGTTCAGGTGACAGAGGCTGGAGGAGTCATGTATATTTTCCTTTGAAACAACAGCTTATTATGAGCAGAAAAAGGAGATACTTTTATCTCTACTGTATCTACTGTATCCATTCTTGATGTCTAAGCAACCAGGAAACTGAGGACAATAAGCATAAGATGTAAGAGAACTTCACTGGTGTAGGAAACAACAAACAGGCAGGAAAGTTTTTCCTCTTTTAGGTCATGGGGAAAAAGTTCATTTTAGTAGACACCTATGGAAAGAACGTATTTATAAATAAAACAGACAGAGACTAATCAATAGGAGAAAGGTGAGGGCTGGCAGTATGGCTCAGAGGACTAAGCGCTTGCTTAGGTAAGCACAGGTATCAGGGTTCGATCCCTGGTACCACATGCCACGCCAGGCACACTGAGCTGGCGATGGAGTCTGGGCAAGGTGGCGCACGCCTGTAATCCCAGCCCTGGGAAGGCAGGAATCAGGAGGTCAATCACTACAAGTCAGAGCTGTGTAGTGAGACCCTGTGTGCGCACACACACACACACACACACAAAATCTTAAGAAAAAAATTTTTTTAAAGAATGGGATCCAAATGTGTTTCTCTATAACTATAATACATGTGTTGGAAAATAGCAGGCATCAACCACTACAGTAGGACAGGAGGAGACGCTTTTAAAAAATTTACAAGAAAGAGACAGCTAATTTTTAAAACATTTTTTTTTTTTTTTTTTTGTCTAAGACTAATATATGAAGGCAGGATCACTTACCTTTTTCATCAGACTTGATTTTTTTTTTTTTTTTTTTACTATTCCTAAAATTCAGACACATGCTTACAGGAAAACATCGTATCACCACTGAAGGGGCTCAGGGGAGTGAAATGGGCTCTGTAAATAATTTCAAAGCTCTGCTCTAAAAATGTTTCCACCACCTGGCAACATCTTTGTGCTACTTAAAACAGAAACCAGCATCCTGCCTATACATGCCCTGAAATGTTTGTTTTGTTTTAAAAGCTAGTATATGGCTTAAGTTGATTTTGATGCAGTTCTGCAATTCTGGGCGGCTGGGCGGCTGGCAAGAATTGTGTGGTGCTTCTGAGTTGGTAAGGACACAGGGCAGGAAGGGCTAGCAAGAAGGACCAGGCACAGCAGCGCAGCTGAGGAGAGCACAGATCGCTGAGGACAGGTTACCCAATCTGAACAACAGCTGCCCGGCATGAGTGACACAGGCGCTACCCAGTACAGCAGTGCACATGAGCAGAGGAAAGGTGAATGTAGGCAAATCCTTGATTGGGAATTCAAGAAATTTGGATAGTTGTGATGTGGGTGGAGTCACCACTAGTACAAAATCTGCATTACTCAGTTCACGCACGCAGTCTTGTGGAATGATTTTATGAACAGCACAGCGTTCTTTGAATGTGGCGTTAGGGTCAATCAAGTGGTAGGGTCGGCCAAGTAAATCCTGGCCAAAGTGCCCTCAGCCTAGACCTCAATTCCATTTTGAGATTTTTTTTTTTTTCTTCAGAACTGGGGATTGAACTCAGGACCTTGCACTTGCCAGGCAGGTGCTTATTCCACTGAGCTGTCTCGCTGGCCTTCTGAATTCTATTTTGATCCATGACAAGAATGATAGGCAACTGGAACACATGTGGTGAACTCTCACTGTCTGCCATGTCTGGTTCGTGGTAGATATTATCACCTACTATGAAACAAGGAGGTAACCAGTAGAGCCAGTAAAATTCACAAGTAAATGGAAACATGTGTGTGTGTGTGTGTGTGTGTGTGTGTGTGTGTGTCATTTCTGGCCTAATAACAGATAAGGTGGTATTGATATAAAAAAAAAATTACCTGTGTTGCTATGCTTCTTTGCTAGAAGGGAGATTTTTAACAAACAGTGCTTAAGGATAGAGCAAATTTAGTGAAAGAAAATGCTTCAGGACTGAGCAAGGTGGGAGCATGAAATCTAACATTTCATCCCAGTTTAAGACAACACAGAGTCAACTTTTCGTAAAGGAGATCAACTTTGTGCATTTATTTGTGGTCAGAGTCTGTTTTCTAGATTGATGTTTTGGCTTCAGGGAGTATTCTATGCTATGCTTTTGTCATATTACTTTTCCTGCGTGAGCAACCTAGAGATGAGGCCCCACAGAGAAGCATCTTATTTACCTCTGCTGTTTCAACCCTCCTAGGGATGTTCAGGCTGGAGCCAATCTCTCTTTCAACCGCCAGTTCTATGATGAACACTGGTCTAAGCATCGAGTGGTCACTTGTATGGACTGGTCCCTCCAGGTAAGAAGTATCACTGGCATGGGACAAACTGGGCTATTATCCAATGGCATTTGTACTTAAGGAGATTTGTTGTTCCATGTTGGATGTGTTTACTAGCCTGCAATTTGCTTCTCTAAGCCTTTTGGTTTTCTTTCTCATTTTACTGAGGTTTTTGCATTAATCCTCTACTCAGTTACATGTGTCTGAGGACCTACTGTGTGCTGGGTGCCCATCAGGGAGCCAAACCATTCCCTCAGTGAGTCTATGCCCATTACGGTTAGGACTGCTGTCCTGCTTTGCAAATCCAGTGGGTACTGGTAGGCCCTCATGTACTCTGACATTGCCATGCTAACCAGGCTAGTTGACCTTTCCACACTAGAGACACAGCCTCTAGCCGTTGAACTCTTCCTGCCCAACTCTACGGAGCTTCTAGTGCTATCTGGTTGTGCCCTCCATTCTGCCCTCCTCCATCACTGTGAATTCAGTTATAGCCAGTCCCCCTTCCCTTACTAGAAGTTGAACCCAAGGCCTTTACACTGAGCTGTAGCTCTCCTCTTTTAAATGTATTTGTTTTATTTATTATTATTATTATTATTATTATTAATTGATACAGGGTCTTGCTACGTAGCTCAGACTCATAGTGATCCTACTGTTTTAGCTTCCCCAGCGCTGGCATTATAGGCATGCTGCACCATGCCCAGTTCCAGGGCCAGCAAGACATGGGGTACCAGGGATCGAACTCAGGTTCTTGAGCTGGTCAGGCAGGCACTTAGACCACTGAGCTAACTCCCAAGCTCAGTGCATTTGTTTTAATTTTGTGTTATTTTATTCTTTCTCACTAAGTCACTCAGGACGCATTCAAACTTGTGATCCTCCTTCCTCACTATCCCACAGTGACAGGATTACTGGCAGACATCACCACCCAAGGTTCGATGGTCATCCACTCCAAGGTCATCACAGAGAATGAGTACTGTCCCACTCTTTATTTATTTATTTTTTATTTATGTATTTGGTACAGAGTCTCACTATGCAGCTTGGACTCAATGATTCTCCTATTTTCAGCTCCCCAGTGCTGAGATTACAGGCATATGCCCCCACTCATGATCTCAGTGGCCAGCTCAGTGTACCTGGGGATGGGGCTGGCAGGGCATGTGGTACTGGGGATCGAACCCTGGTCCCTGCACTTGCCTAAGTGGGCCCTTAGTCTGCTGAGCTATCTCATTGGTCCCCACTCACATATTTATCACCTTACACTTACTATCTCCTTTCTTTTTTTTTCTTTTTTTTTGAAAAATGGAAAAAATGACTTTATTTTGCTTTTCTTCCATACAAGCATATATTTATATTAAAAGTTCTAAAATTCATTCAACCTAATAGTCACCACTAGGGATGGGATTACAGGTGATATGTATTATTTAATTGCGTTAATTTCTGTAATTTTAT
>NDGM011132709.1:0-11611 GCA_002564305.1 Octomys mimax | reverse complement strand
CTGTGTTTTGCCGAGCCTGTTCCAAGTAGGTGCTTTAGACCACTGAGCCATCTCACCAGCCCCTGTGCTCTTTTCTAGCTCCGCAACTTCTATCATGCTTCCAGAGGTATTTTAGCTTTATGTAATGGTGGTCAGCTAGAGAACTGAAACCTCATCTGTGATATAAACTTTCCATGAATGAATTTCCTTCCAGGCCTTGTGACTCTCTGGTTTCATAGACATGGAGACGTATTTTCAGAGTCTATAGGTGATCAGGGTCACTATCTCCTGCAAGTATGTTAGAAACAAAGAATTCTAGAACCTATCCCAGATCAAATACACCAGAATCTGTGTTTTAATAAAACACACAATGGGGCTTAATGTGTGTTAACACTTGCAGCATTCTGTGCTAGAAGTCTCATGAGAGGAAAATGTGTAGTGTAATTGACCTCAGACACTTCCATATTTATTAATTAAGAAAAGAGAAGAGGAAAAAAGAAAATGCAGGTCACATTTGTGCAAACATGTTGGTTGGGTGACGTAGTATTCCAGTGTGTCCTGACATAAATGTACATGATCACATTCACTTTGCATGATGGTAGAAAGTGCCCGTATATAGATTAGTCATGTGTCCATAGTTATATTGAAGCTTCTCCTTTTCTACTCATACACCAGAAAAATGCATGTGAACAACTTTAATGATAACATTATAACTGCTATAGGCCTGGGAAGACTCACAGTGTTGTACCACTAATTCTACCTGAAGGAACTAAAGAAAAGTCTCCTTAAGCATATAATGGTTAAGATAGGAACTGGGAATAAGTGTATCCCAGACAAGAAGAATGGTAAAGAGGTACTCATAGGCTGTGCCATTTTGGATTTGCTGAAAGCTGCCGGGAGCCTAGTGTTTATGGTGAATGTGGCCAGGTGTTCGCTTTACACCATCATGGGATGTAAGAGAGGAAAGGATGGAAGTGAAGAAGGCTGGAGAGAGTGGAAGGGGCTGTGCCATAGGTGATGAGGACCACAGCAAGGCCTGGCACTGACATATGACAGCTGTCACACCCAAGACACAAGCAGAATGCTGAGACAATGTCATTAAGGCGCTCAAGTTGGTTCAAAAATCTCTCTTATAAAATTGTACTAACATATGAAGACTATATTACTGAAAAATCAATCGTGGTTCATCTCATAAAATTGAAAACTTTATTTTCAGAATACAAAATAGATTACAATGTTTATGTCATCCTTTTGCCAAAGAACATGTAACAAGCAGTATAGCGCACACAAATATGTGCCCTAACTTTCCTATTCCGGGAGTAGCTGATGTCTTTGTTTTTGGTGATGTCAGTACCCTTGGTTGTCAATATTCAATTTTAGCTCATGGAAGTTCGAATGTCTCTCTAGGTATCATGCATATTTCTTGGGGGATTTTGTTTTCCTTTTGCCTTTGTTCTTGAACCCCTGTTTCCTGTCCTGCTACTGAACCATGACAATCTCATACATGGAAGTTATTTCTTCTGCTACCTTCCACACAAAAAGGATCCTAAGTATAGAAAGGTTCAGAAGGGAATAGCAATACACAACCCACTGTTTTCTAGAATCCAACTAATCCTCTGGTCTCACCACCATGCCCCTTCCCAGACACTCAAAGAATGAATAAGAACTCCCTGATTATTATTTCGGAAGGTAAAGTACCTCCCTGAGGAGCTCACAGTCTACTCCAAGCCTGGAGCAGTTTTGGAAACTAAAAGTTTCCATCAAGGAGTTGAGACTTCATGAATAAAGGGAGGTGCGCTTCCCTTTGCTTTACAACAAATGCTAGTCAGAGACAATGTAGGTATACACACAGACATACACTCATGCATGTGGACTACATTACATATGAGTATACTGTGAGTACCTAAGTGTGTGCATATGTAACTACAGTTTGGATAAAATGGGTCTTCAAAGGAAGGCATGAATGGGATAATATTTCTAGAATGATAGAAATATTACTTTGAAAAGTAATTGAAGAGTTGGTGCCTAGGAAAACACACATAGGAAATACTGTTCATATGTACTTGACTACAGAATCCATCTTTTCCATGGAATCCTTTATCTTGAAATATTGGTGTTCCATGGACCACATTTTGAGAAACATCACTTTAACAAATAATGGAATTTGTTGAAAGTTGTGCAGTAGTTAGCACGTCTGGGTATACTTTTTGACCTAGAGAAATAGAAGAAAGTGGAGAAAAAGAGAATTAAGTTGTAAGACAAAACAGTTTGATCCCAGTCTGGGCAACTTAGTAAGACCTTGACTCAAAAAGGCAGATTAGGGTGAGGGGTGTGGATATAGATCAGAGTGAATTGAAGGCTATGTGTACAATCTCCAGTCATACACATGAATGCACACAGACATACACACACACACACACACACACACACACAGAGTTTCTCTGACAAAGTTCCAGAAAAAGTATATAAGAATGAAATCTAAGACCTTTCTACTCAATAGTATGGTTTCCAAACCAGCAACATCAGGATCACTTGGTGAAATTTTATTTTAACAAGGTTCCCAGGAGGTACGTCTGTACATCCGCATTTCAGAGCATTTCCTCAAAAGGAACGAGGCCCAAAGCCTGAAAAATGTAGGACAATATTTGAAACAGCTGTTCTGGGAAATAGAGTATGAAGTTCACAAGGAATCACTTGGTGCTGATTCTAATCAGTGTTTTGTTTGGTGGTTGGCGAACTTTCTCCACTGAAGCTCAAAACACAGAAGTAAAGATGCAGAATTGTGGTTATGGCAGAGGGTTGTGGATGGATGGAGGAATATGATTGAAGAGAAAAGGAGCAAGAGGTTCTCAAATGATTGACAGGGTGGCGTCAAAGTAGCTAAGCTCATTGCAGGATCCAATAAAACCCAAAGAAGCTGGTGGGAGACTGGCATCAGAAGAAACCCCGAGAGGTCAGTGGTTGGGTTGACAAGTTTGTTTTGAGTCTTACTGTTCTGAGGTGTGGATCATAAAGGGGGGTTATATCCAAGTGATGAGTTTATTCAACTTTGAGTAGATGAAGTAGAATGCAAATTCATACCACAAAATCCAAAAATTGCAGAGCTGGGGAATTTAGCAGTCAGGTCCTAAATTTGCTCACCAAACTGGAAGCTGCTGTGGAAAAAGTTAAAGGCAGACAATGGGGTGAAAAAGGGAAAAGCTGTTGGTTGGCTGCTGAATCCAGCCAACCCCTTTCTAAACACTGAGCCAGATAAAAATAAATTCACTTCTCTCTTTTCTGTAGCTTTTAGGATAAATAGAAGCCATGGAAGAACTTTGGTGATGATGAGATAAGGTGGAGAAAATAAAGTTGGCAGGATAAGAAGAAAATACTATATGAAAAGTTTAAGGAGGGCCAGCCAAAAAGCTCAGTGGATTGAAGCACCTGCAAGCAGGTCAGGGGCCAGGGGTTCGATCCCTGGGCCTGCTGTGCTGGCCCCGCCCCCGGGGTGAGCTGAGCCGGCAATTGAGACTGGGCGTGGAGGNNCGTGCCTGTAATCCCAGCTCTTGGGAGGCTGTAAACAGGCGGATCACTATGAATCCGATCTAGTAGTGAGACCTTGAACACCCTGTAGACTCTTCCTCAAAATACAAAAAGAGAAAAAGAAAAAGAAAAGAAAACAAGAAAAGCTCAAGGAGATATGTCTTCCTGACATCCATGAACTTGTTGCACCACGTTCAGATCAGGTCCAGCTCCCCCACACCTTATGTTGCTTCAGGTTTGGTTATGACCTGTCAGTGTAACACAAGAAAAGGAGTGTCTTGTCTATCTTCTAGCTTTTGTATATGCTCTCAAGCAGCTAACAGTATGATGCCTGGATTAAACCACCATGGTTTTGGTGTAGCAGAGTGTATGTGGAGTTAGAGGGTTAAAACTAGGCTTTATTTGAGGACAAGTAGTGGCTAACGCACAAAATTTGTTGATCAGTACAGCAGAAAGAAGCCTGCCCACAAAAGAACAAGAAAGATAACCAAAGGAAAACTCAATTGCTGTCCACGATATTGCTGCTTCTTGTGCTGGTTCTACTACCAGAATATTTACCATTTGTTCGCCAAATCTAAGTGCCTAAATGTATATTATCTCTAAAATTGATACAGCCATAGTGCAGATAAAGAAACTGGGGAACAAATATGTTAAATAATTTTTCTGTGGCCATGCAACTAGTAGATAGATCCAGGACTCGAACCTATGGTGCTAATTCTAAGATCTATGTTCTTTACCACCTCACTGTCCATATCACTTGTGTGGACATCCAACAGTAATTTTGTCATCACTATTAGCAGCATGTTATTAAAAGCAGCATCAATAGTTTGTATATAGTGATTTATAATTTAGAACGTATTACATTCATGTGATGAGAAAATTCTTAGAATATAAGTCAATACAAGTTTTTTTTTTGTTTGTTTGTTTTTTTCCTGGAACCAGGGATTGCACTCAGGCCCTTGCGCTTGCCAGGCAAGCACTTATTCTTCTGAGCTATCTCCCCGCCCCAGTACATGGGGTTTCAACATCCAATTCTTTGCATTTTACATTCTTGCTATCACTCAAAGTGTGCTCAGATGTAGCAATGTTAATTTGTATGGGCAGAAGTTACAGACTAAAAATCTGAATTTGGGCCAGCTTCCCAAGTTTCTATATTAATGTTCAAGAAGTTCTTATCTACACTATACCATGCACTGTTGCACTGTTTTCTCAGGCAGGAGTACTTCTGAGAAAATTTGAATGAAGAGATTTTTGTCATGAAGCTTCCTGCTTTCACCTCTCCTGACTCTACTTTCCTCTCCGGGAAACTTATGTGTGAGTTTGAAAGCTTTTGGCACCAAATATCAAAATTTTTTTGGCTGCAGTGGGCATCAGCTACAAGAAAATGAGTTATCTTGTATGAAATTCAGTAAACATGTCAGAGTTGAAGGCTTTTTGATTTGACATCACACCCATACTGACTCTTCTATGAGCTTTGACCTGAGGCTGGTTTCTCGTGGCCATAAGACAGTGGCAGTGGTTCCAACCTTGTTCTTCCTTCCTGGGGTAACTGAAAAGCAGGTAATACAATCTTTCTTGTTTCTCCTTTTTAAGTGAAAGAAGCAATTATTAGACCACTAATAATTGCTGGGCAATTTCCCCTCATGTTTCACTCACCAGAATTGGCCCATTTCTTAATTCTTAAATACATTACTAGGCAGGGGAAAGAGATTTCTTGGGCCACTCTATATTAATTCTGGGATACACTAGATACCAGGAATCAATCAGTGTGACCACCTCAAGATGCCAGGCAACCCTGCTGCCACTGGCTGCTAGAAGAAGTGTTCACATCTGCCATGCCAGGGTCCTGGGTTTCTGCTTTCCTCTCAACCTACTCTCAGCCTATTGCCAAGACACTCTTATAATCTAATTTACATGGTTTTAATGACCAGAAAGGTTCTACCAGCAAAATCCAGCTGGAAAACTAATCCACCTACTGGTCTCCATTACTTAGACACAATACCTTATAAATTTGAGTTGGAAAATTGAGTTTATTTGCCAATAATAAATAGATAAAAAAAAGAATAAATCAATAAAAACACGAGTTCCATTGTTTTGGTGCAGCATGAACTGTTAGGGACCCAGAACTGAGAGGCGAGGGTGACGGCTGCTCGTCTGGAGAGATTCTCTGCTCTGCGGAGAGCACGAGCCACTTCGCCCGCCCCAGCCTAGTGCACTGCTCTGAACGTGGTCATATTTTGCCCTGGTCCACCTCAAATATGAGGGATGTAAATAATGTGAGAGAGAAGAAGGGTAGAAAGTCATGGCAATGTTATTATTGCTGCTACCCTTAATCTTTCACTCTCCTAATGTGAAGGACACTGTCTTGCTGTAGACGTGCAGTACGTATTTGCTGATCAGTGATTGCCTTTGTATTTCTTTTTCGGGGACAAGCATTTCATTTTAACCTCACAAAGCACAAATTACTATGGTGATGACTGGGGCTGAGCATCCAAATGCCTCTCCAAAGTTCTACAAATCACTCTAGTATTTTTATAAAAATTTCCCTTTAATTGTGAGCATAGACACAGGAACACAGGGAGGTTTTCATTATTTAAATGAAGTGAAATGCACAGAAAATTCCAAAAAAGTTAAAGACATGCATTTCATTTATTTTTTCAAAAAAAATCCCTGTTTTAAAATTATGAAATGTACTCATTACAAAATAAGACAAGAAAAAATATAAAAACATAAATTTAAGTCTCATATAATTAATCCTATCACTCATCTGTAACCACCGATAAAATCCTAGCTCTTTCAAGGCTGTTGGCTTTGGATATATAGTAACTTTTATTCTAATCTCCCCATCCACACATACAACATAATCCAGTTTTATAATTAACATTGAATCATACTAGATAGCAAGGAGATTTTTAGAAATTGCTTCATGATACACACATTCGTGTTCAAAGAAGTGAATATAGATACACATCATCGTATTTCATGATGGCCTGCGATTTCATCCTGTGAATAGAGGGGGATTGATTGGTCACTCTTCCATATGTGAAGTATTAGGCTTTTCCACATACCCCCACTCTTTCCCTGAGAAGGCAGTGCTTATGGTGATTTGAAGAAGCATGTTTCAGCAAAGGAGATGAGCGCCAGCAAGCCTGCTTCTTCCTGTCACCTGAATGACAGTGTGGGTTGCCTCAGAGATCAGATGTTTTGGAGCCAAAGAGATGAGCGGCATCTGACCAGGCAACATCTGTGTAATGGCAATTAAGCAGCAGCCATTATCTGAAGTGCTATTGTGGCTCTGAAGAGCAGTAGAGAAACAAACACAGAGAATGCAGCTGGCCCTCAGCCCATCAAGCGAAGCATGCTTATTAGAGCACTACAGAAATTATTTCAGAAGAAGAAAAAAAACTATTTTCCCTGCTTTTGGCACCTTCTCTTTAAACGCAAAATTCATTGCAAACAATTTCCAGACTTCCTGCTTTACCCAACAGCACCATAATTTAGCTACAGAGCAGGAAATTGAATGCAGGGTTTTTTCGAGTCTATTCAATTTTTTTTGTCCCAGAACTTGGAAGTCAGCTCCACTCTCCATTCTACCACCAGTGCTCCCCTGGTTCTGGACTTGTAAGTGACCAACTTCAGGTTCTGCGAGTATGAATTTGCTTGTAGAACTCAATGGCTCTAGGACTCAACTGTTTGCAGATCAGGGAGACTTATCTTTTGCCATTAAAGCTGTGAAAGAAATCACGAAGTTCCAAATCTGCTGTCTTATCCACCAGTGTCCCAGGACTTGGTTTGTGGATTGCCATGTCTTGGGACTTACCTACTGTTTTCTTCACTAATCCTAGTCTCTGATCTATTCTTCCACTTCCCTCACCAGAATATGATCAGCATCTTAAGATCTTTGCTTTCTTGTCTCCCAAAATTTTCCTTTACAAAACACTATTAATTCATGCATGACATATTATTTAACTATCACAGTGTTACTTCTCCTTTATACTCCAGGTCTCATGTGTTCAATTTTAATTAACCATTTTTTTGTGTGTCTTTGGATCAACTAATCTAGACTGGGCTGAACTGGCCATCTGGGCCTTATGCTGCGGTTCAGTAGAAATCAACTCCTACTCCACTCTGTCAATGATTTTGTGGTCCTCTAGAACCAACACACTTTCATTTCTTCCTCATTTCATTGCCCAAGCAAACTCCCATAGTCAAGTAACATAAATAGTAAAAAAGAAAAACTTAACTTCCAGTGCACAGAATTGCAAGGTCAAGTGGCAAAGACTGTGGGTGTCTATTTCTAAACAGATGATGCACAAGGAGAACATAGGAACAGTGATCTAAAGCTGCTAATAGATCTTGGCCATTTTGCAAATGAAAGAAACCAACTTTAAGCCAAATGCCAAAGGAATTCTAAAGACACACTTTTAGGTAATAGTCTAGTCACAGAGAGAACATTGGAGTCTTTTTAATATAAAGCATTGACAACTCCTCATGGACTCATAAAATTCAGTAGAAACAAAACGATACAGGATCCATAGAATAATGCAAAGTCATCTCCCTACAGCCCTGAAAGCATTCCTAATCCTAACGTTGGCATTACAAATGGAGATTTAGGCTTAACTCTCCTTATTGCTATCTGTAAGGAAATATTCAAAAGCCTTGCCTCTTAAGGGCATAAAGTGTTTTAATAGTGTCTGACACATAGTAGGAATAGCCGTAATTTTTCCTGCACTTACATTTTATCTTGTAAAGTGAACTAAGCTGTATTTAATAAGTGACTGGTCCAGAAATACCCAGCTGGCTTGCGGTTGCCTAGAGTATTTCCTGTTAGCCTTGGCCCTCACCACTGCACGCGGTTCTAACAGCGCCCTCTACCCGGAACAGACACAGCTGCTGGCAGATGGCCTTCAGAAGCACACTAGCTCCTGAGGACTAGAGAGAACTGGTAAGATGCAGCGCAACTTCATCTCATGCCTCGCAACTAAGCTGTGAGTCATCATGCGCAGCGTTTCCTCCTTCCTTTCACGGATGTGGCTCACAGGCAAATAATTGAAGAAGCTCCTTGCTCAAAACCAGCGGTTCACTTGCCATTATTTGCATTTTCACCAAATCCCCACACATTATTTTATTTTCATTATTTATCCTATGTGAGAAACACAATGCAACTTTCTTCAATTAAATAATAGATTCCTAGCAAAAATACCTAGTTGAAAAAAAAGTGCCTAGTTGTAGGAACTCAACAAAATTTTTTTTGGATCTGGAAAAAATGTTGACATACCTGTTTAGCACTATAGATGCAGTAGTTGTGCATGTATGATGATTTGCCAATAGAAATCTATATATTAACGCCTTTTCAATAATGTCAAGATGCATGGCTTTTAAATTAAGCAAACGGGCAGAGAGGTTGACAACTTTCTCAGTGTCACACAGCTGAATGGGGTTCTGTGTGGACACTGCAGAACTTTCCACTCAAAACCAATAATCTCCAATCTCAGCTACTGAATTTCAAGTTGCTGATTCAGTCTAGACAGATCACAGAATTACAGAATAGCACAGAGTGACTCATGCTCTAGTAGCACTCACTTTAGGAAAGATCAGCTCTTTTTAAAACACAATGTGCTTTTTACTTATCAGAAGAGCTCATTGAGCAGCCAGAAGAGTGTGACACCAGTGTGGAGAGACCAGCTTGACAGTTGCTAAATTTGATAAATGTGGCTTCAGAAAATTTTGGAGGTTTGGGTCTCTAGGCAACACCAACTATCATTTCTTGAATAAGTTTCTACTCTGCTTTTAAAATGCATGTACATTATAGGAAATTGGAGTTGTTTGTTAGCATACATGTACTATATGCAATGGAGCCCTAAAATTCTATGAAATACATTTCTTATTATAAAGAGAACAAAACAGTAAATATATACAAAATTTCAAAACAAGATAGGACATTAACAATTGTTATTATTATTATTTTGTATTTTTAAGGAAGGGTCTACAGGGTGTTCAGGGTCTTACTACTAGATCTGACTTGTGATCCACCTGTTTACAGCCTCCCAACAGCTGGGATTATAGGCACGTGCCACCATGCCCAGTGTCTGCAATGGTTATTATATTGCATGTTGTTATTGTCAAAGTAGTTGCTCAGCTTACCAGATATAAGCACGCAAAATTTATCGAACAATATAAGCACTGTTCCTTTCAGTGACCTAATAGAAATTAGTAGTACTATTACCTTAGCTATCTTGTGTACATATTTATTGTAAGTACATTCTCCTTCATGAAATCAAGGTATCTTAGGACTTGCGAATGTCCTCAGAGTTTTTCCAAAGCCACATTTTACAGAGAAACATTCAGGTCTTGAAGAGCTAAAGATGTGCCGTAGGTACAGTTAAGCAGGGGTAGACTGGATCCCTGAAATCTTGCATTGCTGCAAAACATTCTTTTTGTTGTACAACCAAAAAGAAAACCAAAAGCAAAGCAAACGTACAAAAGGAGAAAAAAGTCTTTATGGTAAATCATTTTGCAAATACACAGCATTTTTTGGCATATCTGCAGCCTTAATATATCTCTTATTCTGATTCTTGGCATTACATATTGAATATTGAATTGTTTTTAAGTAGAATGTGTGCATGCATGTATGCCAATGCATGTGTCTGTATTTATTTTGGTTTCTAGGATAGCAGTTTGTGTCTTTCAAATCATTAGATCCTCCACAGCATGGGCTTATCTTCACTGATCCCCAACAGTCCCCATCACAGTTATGATATTGCTATTTGCATATTGGATACTTGACAAATATTTGTGGTTGCTGATGAAACTGCTCCTGCTGATAAACTATTGTTGGAAAGGCCTGAGGTCTACATTAGAGAGAAGCTTTTCTCTTCTAAACTATCGATTGACTCTTGCATGACATTTAATAAAACCTTTCCATTACCAGTTGCATAACAGCAATTAAAATCCTCATCAAATCTATCTTAACTGCTTAGAGTCTTCCACTGGGGAGCATTTTCCTTGGCAAACATCTGCAATAAAAGGCTATTTAATCTTCATAACTGAAACAGTCAGTTATGCTAATTCATTTCTTTTATTGTCAGTTTACACTAGAGTCGCACACAGCTTGTGTCTTGGGGAGAGAGAGGTACAGAAAAAGGGTACAGATCCTCCAGCAGAAACAGCGAATAGTGGGGTCACCGCCACTGAGAACAGCCACACTTGGACAAGCAATCATTTGTCACTGATAGCATTGAAGGGTTTTCTTAATGGGAGTGGAGCCGAACTCATGAAGATCTATGATGCTTTCAATTAGAAAGGTTATAGACCCTCCCTCCCTACGAATCATGCCCTTAAGCACCATCTAGAGATCTTCTGTAAAAAATACTGGAGCCCAGTTACTGAGATGGGTGACAGCAGCCTACATGAATATGTTTTCCTTTCAAGACACTTTTGTGGTCATTTTTCTGTTCTGTTTGATTTTTGAGGCAGACCCTCATGCTACGTACCCTTGACAGAGCCACAATTCAAAATCCTCCTGCCTCAGCCACCTGAAGAGCAAGGATTACAGGCATGGGCCTCTGCATCTGAGTCTTTTGGAAATACTTTAAACTTCATTCAAATTCATGATAAAATGGGAGAATACTCACTTGTAAGCAGGTAAGTAATAATGAAGCAGGCAGAAAAATCCTCTACATGACATCATTTTGACCCACACATTTTGAGCCAGATATCAGCTGAAGATGATGTGGGGGTGGGATTCTGGCTCCCAAATTGGTTTTGGCCTTATGGTTGAGTTTTCATAGCCATGGCTCTGGAGGGACTAGACTTCTTGCAATAAACTACATTAAGTTGAGGCTTTCAAGTATAAGTGGGAGTTGGCCTAGTTTGTTAATGATTTAATTGGTGTTAGATTAAGTTTCAATTGTTGTGAATAACTTCTATCTTACAAGGAATGAAATAGAGGCACAGAGAAGTTCCACCATCACCCAAGTCATAGCTACTCGGATCTCAGTCTGTGTACATCTTACTGAAAGGCCTACAGGAAGCATTGAAAGAGTTTGAGGGCTGGCGAGATGGCTCGGTGGTCTGAAGCACCTACTTGGAACAAGCTGAACTAAAG
>NDGM011132701.1:0-18470 GCA_002564305.1 Octomys mimax | reverse complement strand
TTTTTTTTTTTAAAGATGTGAGTCTCTGGTGTAGCAAAAGCAATGCAGGGCTATGAGGTGCATTCTAGTTAGAGCAACTGTATGTATGTTCGCAGTCAGTCAAAGACATTTAATATTGAGATGAAATTTATAACGTATCATGTCATGTCTCCTTTTTGAGTTAAATACAAATACATACTTTGTCAAATATCTTATTCTCTACAGATTTAAGTACTTCAACTCACTAAATGTTATTTTTACTGTTTTGTTTGTATATTTTTAAGCACATTTATGGGGAAGGGTAAAATACTAAAAAAATGAAAACGCACCAACCCCAGGCAGATGGTGTAGGAGCTGGGGAACACATGGGAGCCCCTGTGCTGGCCTTGTTTGCCTTGTTTCTCCCAGACAGCTGCTTTGGCCTAGATTGGAGCCATCCTGAGTCTTCCCCTTTTGCTTCCACCTTCATTCTTTATCTTCATTCTTAATCTTCCTTTGGTATCATGGTCAAACTGAAGAAAGAGACATATTTGCCTTGTGAAATGCCATTGGTTTTTATAAAAGCTTTATCGGGTAATTTCTTTTGACTGTATAGTAAATTCTGGCCAGAAATGCAAAATTAGAAATCCATTCTCTTTATCACATACTTCTCTCATTCTCTGTGTGTCTCTGTCTCTCTCTCTCTCCCCTCTTCCTTCTTTCCCTCCCTTCTTCAGAGGACAGAAATGAGTCTCAGATTTCTTCTTCTTCTTTTTTTTTTGACTGTATTTGGTACAGAGTTTCACTACATAGCTTGGACTGTAGTGATCCAGTTGTTTTCAGCCTCCCCAGCGCTGGGATTACAGGAGCACACCAGCACACCTGGTCTCAAGTCTCAGATTTCTGTAGGTTTAATTCTTCTTGAAGTTAGTGATCTTATTTTATTATCAGAATAAATCATTCTTAAGTTTTCATCCAATATGAAATTATAAATGTTAGCACTTACATGCTATAGATCAGGAAAAGATCCATTATTTGAATCCTTATTGATACATGAGTATAAGGAGCTGAATGAAGCATTTGCACTTTATTCTTTACTGTTTGAGATTGAATAGTCAAATGTACATTGTTCTACCTCACTGCAGTGTGGGAGCCAGCATCTTATTAACTCTTTCTATAGAGATTTGATGTGTCATACTGAAGTTTTATAATCATTTTTTTGTTTTCTGTTCTAAAGACTTGAGATACATATTAAATGCACATCAATATTTTCGTTTTGTTCTTTAGGTTCAGAGTATGAATCATATGGGACAAATGTGCTTGTCTTTTTCATTTGGTTTTTGACAAAAGTAACAATTTTTTTTCATAAGTTAATGACTTTCCAGTTTTGATAGCATTAAAATTACCTGTGTAGATGCTAAAGATACAGAAATTCTTTGATTTAAAGACAAGTAAAAATATAGTTAAGATGCAATTTAGTTTTCCATACATATTAATAGAAATTGCCATGCTTAAGATGACTTTAAGGTACTAGTATATAAATTCTAAATCTTTACCACCTTTCCCTGATTGTTTGGCCTGGGGACTTGCTAGAGTCTCTAGTACAATTGGGTTTTTATCCTTATGGACTATTTCATAATGTTATTTAAATCTGTAGTAGCTAAACATCAGAGAAAATAAAAGAATTTGAAGTAATTCACCAGTTAGGTATAATTCTCAAATGATAAAAGTTGGCCACGTAGAAACAAGGCCAAGCACACTGATAGGCATCACAAGACTCAGGGATAAAATGAAAAGAAATCTATAGAACCCCAAAAATCTCCCCCTTCAAGATCTAGGCTTTAATGCCATTAACTTTACTCACAAGAATAAGAGATGTTTGTCCTTTTCATGTCCATCAATGGTTCATCTGTTGCAACCATAATTTTTCTGAAACTGCTTTAAACTTTGAGCTCTTTTCTGTATTACTTAATAGCCATACTTAGAGTAGACTCTAACTGAAATGAATTGATAGCAGACAGTAAACATAATATTTAAGAACTTTCATTTCACCTTGTTCTCAGTCTGTCTCACGTGGCAATTCACGTGCAGTTTACTTCCATATATGACGCACCCAAGAAATTAGATAGATGACTTTTCTCTTCATTAAACATTTATTCAGTATCCCAGAGTGTTTTATGAAGAGGAAACTGATGGCATCCCTCGCCTTTAGGATCTCATGGATAGGGATAGCAGGCACCCAGATTTAATAAGCTCTTTCAAGAAGTTAATAGTCATCTTTACATACTGATTTTAAAAATGCTTGTACATTAAAATGAACACAACATACATTTCACTAGAATTTCCTTTGAATATTGTGTTCCTGAAATCCAAAAAGCTAACTTATATACTGAATGGATACTTGTAACTGGTATATGACTCCATGAACAGATTATCCTGATAGCTAAGCTTTTTTGAACTCGGCACTTGGTATAATATTGACACTTGTTTGGCCACAGTACATTTTAACTTTTTGTTGTCATAGTTGGTTATTGTTGATGAGGGATGCCATTTAACCAGTTTCTGACATTAATGAAGGTAATATTTAATGAAGATAATATATAAATATATATATTTATAAATATTGCCATAGTTTTAGATGAATTAAGAAATAAGAAATATTACCTTACTTTTAGGAAATTCTGTCTTAACTCTGGAGAATAGTGTGAAAGTACATTCAGTTTAGTAGTAACACTATCCAAAATCCTACAGAAGCTGAAGGAGGAGCTTTCCTTTTCAAACTCTTATAACTTTATAAGAGGAAATTATCAAAGAAATTTCGTAGAACTAGTGACGTCTGAATGAAGCCTTAAATTAGGAACTTTCAGCCATGAAACACTAAGCAGAGCTTTGCAAGTAGCACAGTTTCCATGGTGTGTTGGTACAACAGCAGCAGAAACACCAAAACAACACCTGAGATTTGGAGCAGATTTGTTTTACATCAGTGGTCACCAATTGGGATCATTCTTAACATATTAGTTCCTGAAGGCTCAGGGATGGAGATTTCCATGGGATTACAAAGGGGAAGTATGGAAATACAATACTTGACTGCCTTTGATTCGTTCTTGCATCATAGTAATCAGCTATGCATCACAGTGATCAGCCATTTCTAGGAGATAGAAGCAACGGAAACTACTACAGGAACCATCACGTGAGCACCTAAGAGACTAAAGTGTACTGGCTGGGGTTGGGGGCATTTTCTGTTCCATTGAGAGGACTGGAAGGAGCATGTGTGAACTACAAGGAGTTTGACTCTTTAAAGCTAGAGGTATACTGTGAAGATTGAAGAAATTAGAATAAACTGTGAAAGCTGAAATGGTAGAAGGGTCATTGAGTCATGGTGCTTGGTATGGAGAGAAAGTAAGACATTTATCTGTAAGAGATAGCATTGCCATGGTAGGACAGTATAGGAGAATGAGAAAATAAAGGTTTCTAGCCTGACTTGAATATTAGAATTGTTAATAGGAAAATAACCTAAACTGACTTGGCTGTAGTGGGACACAGGACCATTTGGAATGTGAAGTTCATGATACTCTTGAAATTTCCCATTGGACATGATACAAGATGAAGCTTTTATAGCATAGAACAATTAAAGCATGGCTGGCTTGTTCACAACTGGTATGAAGACCATGGCCATTTAGAAGCTGCCTTTGTTTTGTTTTTGTCTAAGACTAAAGTTGGGGGCCAGATGTTCTCTATTGTAACTACACATTTTTACTGTTGTGAAATAGTGAATAGTAAAATTTTACTGTTGTGAAATTTTACTTAGCCTAAAGTCTAGGTTCGGCTTTGGCAGAATGTTTTAAAAAGTTTCTGTTAGTCAGCAAGCAGTTGTATAAATTTAAAATAACAAGGGTCAAAGATAAGAACATTGTAGACTCCTTTGTTATAGACCTTTCAAAATAAGTCTCTTTCTGAGGTTGCCAACAGGAAAACACATCACTGATAGCACATTTTTTGGCATTTGGAGTGAGACACCTGTGAGGTGACACTAATAAATGTATCAACTGCCTACCTGAGAACGAGCTTTGTTGTGCAGTGAGTGAACAGTGTTAATATTAGAAAATAGCTACTTACTTTGAACAAGTTGTGGCAAGAGAATAGAAAACAATGGATTTTGTTGTTTTTCATTTTATGCCTAATTCTTTGGACTCTTTCAGCCTCGTATCCCACGTAAATGTGTCAGGACAATCCGCTGCTAGGTCTTTTTGGAACAGCATTTATTAAGCTTGAAGTTTTTTCCTTTTGCTTCAGTTTTTACCTGTATTTCAAAGCCCAGCTAAGTGTCAAATAAGATGGCCTTTCCTCATTACTCAAAATGGGTAAGAATGTGAGTGTGTGAGTGCAGATTAGTAGTAGTAGTAGTAGTAATAGTCGAATAAGAATAGTATAATGCCTTATAAATACTGTTAAGAGCAAACACAGCCAAAAATCTGAACATAAAAATTATAGTGTATTGTTTCTTAGAAAACATTTAGTTGATCAGTCTAGACAGAAATTTAACATAATTTTCTCTATTTGGATAAGATGAATTTACATGTTGAGGTTTGGGAGGAAAATGAAACAATTCTTTGAATAAGTAGTTTTGATTCCTAGAAATCCTTTCTGATGCGGACCTGTGAGTCGTGTACACAGTG
The DNA here is from genome assembly GCA_002564305.1 of Octomys mimax. Classification (NCBI taxonomy): domain Eukaryota; kingdom Metazoa; phylum Chordata; class Mammalia; order Rodentia; family Octodontidae; genus Octomys; species Octomys mimax. Next base: position 13,836 of record NDGM011132701.1, on the reverse strand, counting down.
AGTGTATATGAGGTAATGTCAGTGACCTGTATTTGGACACTGCAGGTAGCAGCTTTCCTGTTCTTCACCCACTTTGCTTAGTTCACATCAAATGGGCATTGACCTTTCAGGCCCATGCTTCTGTGATGGCTCCTTGGCAGAATTGCCTTTTGTATCTGGTTCGAGGTTCTCCCCTCAGTATTATTTCTAAGGCAATAATTGCATTGTTTTGAGTAACCCAGTGAGTAGAAACGACATCTCAGAATATTATGAGCATTCAGTGCCAGAAATGGGGTAAATAGGGATCCATTTTAGGTTCTTTTGTTGTTAGCTTTTGAATTAAAAATGTGCTATTTAATACAGTTTTGAAAAAGTACTAATCTAATGTGATCTTTAATCACATTAAAGACACCTGTTCTTCCTGTGCTAACTACAATGAAGTACATTTTACTTGAAGTGGCAATGTGGTGCCATCTTATGGTCATAAAGAAAATACTGTGTCCTCACCATTTGCTCTTTTCTGTCAAGTCATTGTCTTACACAACATGAAGCAAACGGGTGTGCCATGTGAGACACATTATCTTAGGACCAGTGTGTGGTACATCCCTGTAATGCTTACCTTCAAGAAGGAGGCTGAGGCAGGAAGATCACTTTCAACTTGAGGCCGGTCTAAGCTACCTGGTGAGTTCAGGACAGCCTGGCCTGTATAGAGTGAGACCCTGTCTCACAAAAACAAGCAATATAATTATCCTCGGAGCAACATACAGCAAGCTCCAACTAAATAGGTGACTGAATCAAAAATGTATGCCTAATAGGAAAGACTGACAAACTTTATACATAAGTACGGTTAGAGCAGTTTTAGAATGTTAGTTAGTATGTTTTCATGTTCTATATTCATCTGTGTGGTAGCATAATGGGATCAATCAGATTTTATAAGTGTCCTTTGTTACCTGGAGCAGTTCTGGGTAGCCAGTGAATTAGTATTAAAATTAGATAAGTAGTTTTATTTCAGTCCTCCTTAATGCATCCATATAGAACTGTTGTTTAGTTTAGGTGTTGACAAATGACGCCATGTAGGACATATCTGTCTATTTTTCAAATAGTTTTATTGGAACTACCCACACATAGATTGACCTGTTGCTTACTGTGACTACCATTTCACAACAGTAAAAATGTGTAGTTACAACAGACAACATTTGGCCCCCAAAGGCTATTTACTATCTAGGCCTTTATAGAAAAACCTGCCTACTCATTTTGATGTTTAAGAAAATGAAAACAGACCTGTATACTGCATTCACTGGATCGGAAAGGAAGTGACATAATTTCTCCCACCCTCTCATCCACCAACAGGAAGTTCCCTTTGGGACAGATACACTTGGTAGCAGATTGGCTGTCAGGGTCTGCTGTGTCAGGGCTCCTGAGTGGAGTGTCTTTGTTCTCAGAACATCAACAGGGAGGATGTGCCAGCTGTGATCAGTCCCGTCATCACTGGACTAGAGCTTGTTCTTAGTGGGTCCAGTGTTTTGATGTGCTCTTCTGCCTGAATTGTTTTTCTGTCTCCTCTCCATCTCTGCCTTTTCCTTCATGTCCTTGCTGTCCTTCCTGTTGCTAACCCAAGCTTTCATCCATCTGCTACTGTCTGGTCTCTCTGCTCCCTCCTACCTTGCATGTATAAGAGAGTTGGCAGCTTCTCAGAGAACTGGTGTAATTTGAGTTAGGTAAAGTATACTGCTTAGAAAAGACAAAATTTAATAATAAAAGAAGCTAACATATCCTAAAAGCCCAGTCTTAGGGGAAAAAGATACTCTCTAATTCATTTTCATAGAACATCTTAAACCAAACTGTATTTACATAGTATCATATTTCTAAGGTAAATTTATGACAGTGTCTCAGTGAATCCTTTACAGTCCATACGTGGTGTCACATGACTTCCTGATTTACTAAATGGGTGCTAATTATAACAGGGTAAATTTCTTTAGCTTGTCTTTTATAACAGTTTGTACAAGTCAGAGTATTTAGAGCCTACGGTACTTTATAATTGGAAACAAGGGTTTGTTGAGGTCACTGTTAATCAGATTTCAATACCATAATCATCCTTCCTTTGATCTCTACCTTTCTTAAGGTAAAAGAAATACTGAAAGAATGGTCTGTTGATGCTGTCCTTACCAAAAGGTTCAACTGTCAGTATATATTTCTTTAGGGACCTGGGTTTGATCCCCCATATGCCTTGCGGGCCCCACTCCCTGGACTTGCTGAGACAGAGATTGAGACTGGGCATGGTGGCATAATCCCAGTAATCACCCATAATCCCAATGCTTAGGAGGCTGAAAACAGGACGATCACTATGAGTTCGATCTGTGCAGTAAGACCCTGTAGACCCTGTACTAAAAACGTCTATCTATAGACATACATATATGTATGTATATATATATATTATATATATATCTAAATCTATATATATATATATGGAGAGAGAGAGAGAGAGACAGAGCGAGCGCAAGCGAGCGCACGCGCTCAGCCCCAGGGCGCACTGGGTGGGCGTGGTGGTGCGCACCTGTAATTCCAGCTCTTGGGAGAATGTAAACAGGTGGATCACTGCAAGCCTGGTCTAGTAATGAGACCCTGAACCCCTTAGACCCTTCCCTAAAAAAAGAAAAAACAAACAAACAAAAAAACTACCTAACAGTGTTTCCACTTAAGTGCCTAAGCAGTATTTTTTACTCAACATATTTATATCAAAATCCTCAATTCCTCATTTCTCCATGTCCTGTCCTACACAAATGAATGACAGTGCAATAAGAATTGAAGAGGTACTCAATCTATAATATGTATATTATGTATGCAACGTTATTATGTATTATAGCAAAATTGTCAGCAATTTATAACCTCATTGGTATATTTCCAGTGCCTCATTTTAAAGAAATATTAGTATTTTTTAACTAAAAAATTTCCACATATTTCAGATTAAGTTTATCTAAATAGCTTAATCTATAATTTCATTACTCTCTTCCATCATATTATAATTATTCTGCATATGTGATAGCAAAACGTTGAGATACAACAAAACTGACTTTTTTGTCAGTGTCCCATTTTTTTCCTCTATGTGTACCATATGAACCAGATAGAAAAATAGAAGAGCATTGCCTTCATTTATCTAGAAGAAGTACCAGAGCTTTAATTAATTCTCGAAAAAGTACTAATATGCACAAACCACCTGAGAAGACTCTCTAATCTTATATGCTGGCTTATGTGATGGCATAGTTTTTTCAGAGTCAAGTGATTCAACCCTATAAATTATCATAAATCAAAAATTAGAACTTTTAATCCTCAGATAATTCTTAGTGGGTAAGTGTATTTAGGTTATAATTTATAATCAGAAACTTTTCCTCAGGAAACACTGCTAGATATTCCTTCATCCTAATGAGAGTAGTTTATATTGTACACAGAAATCACCACATGCCTCCAAGGCAGTGATAGGATAGTTATTTCTTAACCTCTGTGTGTGTGTGTGTGTGTGTGTGTGTGTGTGTGTCTATCAAGAGGAAGCTAACCAAGTATGTAAGATGTTGTCAAGACTAATAAAAATTGGGGAGATTGCATATGTATTGAAACATGTTCTGCAAAACACTTTTCCAACTACTGTCTGGTTCATCTCCCATTTCAGCACATGCATATGGCCTGGTTTGGTCATGCCTTTGAATCTCACACTTCTTTCCCGTGCTGGAGATTCTTACCTCAGAATGTTTGCAGTTGATGAATTTGAATTTTGACACCATTCACATGTCTGGAAAGAAGTCAAAAGCAGTTTATCTTCTATGGCCCGAAAAGCCTCTCGCTGCAAGTGGGAAGGCATGTTCTTAATTCATTGCTCTAACAAAAATAATAATTCTAAACTGGGACAAGAAGCAAAAGCACTTTTAGGTGTCACAATTGAAATGCATCAAAACCATTAAGAGCTAAGTACAAAGCACTTCACCTTCATTTCACTGAAAGTACAGGACTACCAGGGACGTGCGCTCTCTGTCCTGCTTTAGATGGTGACAGCCGTGCAGATGGTACTCTAGGTTCATGATATGCCAGCAGCCAGACAGCAAGTGCTCAGGGGAACATCCTCGGACAGCTGTCAACTGCACTAAGGGAGTAAATTGTTTGGCTGCCTCAGAGTGAGGAGTAATAACTGTGGTTGCCGGAAGAGGAAATTCCCAAGAAGTGGCAGTAGTATTTACTCTTATTTTTAGACATATCCAAGGCTCTTTCAAATTGAATTTAAAAATCACTGGAGAATTCCTTGACAACAGGAAAAAAAGCTGGAGGAACATTATTCACATGGGGCTGATTCCTTGTGTTTTTCACCTTTTCTCACGTTGAGTGCCACCATTCACATTCTCTTGGCTGTTCTCTATTCTTCCCGGCATGGCTTCAGCGTGACAGCTCTGCTTACGTTGCTGTAATACTGTTTCATACTCTTGCCCTTCTGTCAGCTGCCTCTTGCTGTCACTTGCATTTGAAAATTTTACTCTTGAAAACCCTGGTGTTGCTCGTTTTGCACTTTCTGCTGTTCAGCTCTCGTTTCTTCCTGGTTCCTGGCTTTGCTCTTGGGTTTCATGTATGGCTGTAACAACAGTGGTCATTCAGGGCACATTTTAGTGCCAGGCATGTTTTATCACATGCTAGTACCAGGCACTGTGAAGTACACAGGCACTTAAAAGTAACAAGTTATTTTATATTTAGATAACACTGTAATCAACTATTAGAATTCTCATTTTATGGGTAGGATAACTGAGGCCTAGTAATTGATTCATTTGCTTTGATTCACAAAGGAGGAAAAAAACTATTTCTGAGTGCCTTCAGGTGATAAAGATCTTTTTTTGTTTTGTGGTACTGGGGATTGAACTCAGGACCTTGTGCTTGCCAGGCAAGAGCTTATTCTACTGAGCCATCTCCCCAGCCCCGTGATAAACATCTTTATCTCCTAACATTATGCTTAATTCAAATTAGAGATTCCAATTGAAACACTAAAGTGAATTTGAATTATTTTTCCAGAATCATGAAAGAATTACAGTGATTATATTTATAGATGAATAAGCTTTCAAAGTCCAGGTTTGAAAATGAGCTTGTACCATAGAGGCTTCAGGTATAATTTTATCACCAATAACAAGATACAGTATAGTAACCTTTTCTTTTGCAATTTTACTCGTAAAAGTTTCTCAGCTGAGGAAAGTTTCTTCTGTTACATATTTGAATTCCTAATTGAGTTACTATTTTCAAAGCCTCACATAGGATTTCATTGCAAGAACCAAATCAGCAATACTAAAGACTTGATTAAAAACATAAGACAGTAGAGTTTTAAAATGGAATATGGAACATACAGCATTCTGTGTTCCCTTTGTATTTTATAGCTGATGTGAATTTTATTCCTATCTTTGTTGTTTTGAGACGGGGGTCTCTACATAGTACAGGCTGGCCTCAAACTCACAGCAATCCTGCCTCAGTGAGTGCTGGGGTTACAAGGCTTTTGCCAACACACAGGGCTTTTCCTTTTAAGGCCAGTTCTAGGGTTACTCTTGTAATTTAACCTCTTCTTTTGAACTGTTGTAGCACTCAGTTTGCACCCAGTTGACCACTTTATAAAATACTGCTATTGCATTGTCTCCCAAGGAGTAAAGAAAAATGACTTGGCGGCCAGCCAGGTACTACACCTTCCTTACTTTCTGGCGAACCCTCCTAGATATTCCTGTGGAGTGTCTGACCTTTCTCTTGATACATACAGAAAAAGCTGTACGTGGTAGATAAGTTTTCTTGAGTTCCAGTAGAGTAAGCGAATGGACAGTACTGCATGAGACTGCAGTCCATTACTGCAGGCTGGATGATTTTAAGTGAAAGGCCCTGATTGTGATGATTACAGAAGGAAATGTGACTTCTAAAAAATGCTTTTAATGAGGGAAAAGGATGACTCAACGTAATTCATTTTACTTTCATTTAAACTGAGTTGCTCATACTCTCTCAAATTGGGCCCCTGCCTGTCAGATCATTTATTTGCCAAATGGGAATGGTTTTCATGCAAGGTTGGTGGTTTTAAGCAGCAGTGTTTATGATAAACCAGGAAGTAGGACACACATACTGGTAGAATCTCTAGGTTAGCTCCAAACTCCAGGAATCAAGCAAGAGAAGATTTTGCTAAACACAGTTATAGCTCTTGTTAGAACAACTACTTATAGGTAACATGCACTTATCAAAAATGGATGTACGAGACTTTTTTTTTTTTTTTTTTTTTGGCTGAACCAGGGATTGAACTCAGGCCCTTGTGCTTACCAGGGAAGCGCTTATTCCACTGAGCCATCTCCCCAGCCCCAAGACTTTTTTTCTTGATCCTGTGGGAACAGTCATCTTTTTGAAAACATAAAACACAATCTTTAAGGAGCCTTGTGTATTGTCACTAAAATAATTTTTAAAAATCTTATTTCAAGAAGTTTTTGAAGGACTGGCCAAATAGCTTAGTGGATGAAAGTGCCTGCATGCAGACACAGAGGCCAGGGGTTTGATCCCTGGGCCTGCTGTGCCAGTCCCGCCCCTGGGGCACAATTGAGACTGGATGTGGTGGCGTGCACCTGTAATGCTAGCACTTGAGAGGCTGTAAACAGAATCACAACGAGTCCATTCTAGTGAGTCCCTGAACACCCTGTAGACCCTTCCCTAAAATACAAAAAAAAATTTTAAAAAGGTATTTGAGTCTGGTATGGTGGCATACACCTGTAATCCCAGCACAAGAGAGGCTGAGGTAGGAGGATTACCATGAGTTCAAGTCCAGACTGCAGTATATAGCAAAATCCTATCTTAAAAAAAAAAAGTAAAACCTATTTGAAACAGTTTTTAGGATTGAACATTGTAGGAGCAAATGGCATTGTACTTACACATTTCGTAAATGCCTGGAGCCAGTCACCACTTGTCAGCTATGTATGTGACACTGAGTGATGCTGGCTTACTCCTCTTAAGAATAGGGTATTTCTTATCAGATGGCAGGAACTGGACATAAGCCTGTTCAAGATGGCCACTTCAGGCACCTATGGATCGTACTGATGAAATATACCATTGGGAGAGTAAAGAAGGAAGAACATAGCTGTGAGTACATCAGAGTTGGGATACACATCTCGGATCTCGTCTAGGCAGATTCATTCCACTTGTGTTTGTTTTTGTTTTTAGGTTCTTTATTTGGAATTGGCCAGCACTTTTGTAACTGCTGGCATTTGTAATTTAGCACCTTCTAGCTTTTTCCAAGATAGTGCTTTGCAAACCTTTTCACTACAGTAAGACATACTTTTTCCACAACCATCTAATACATGTATCTGGTATTTTTCTTTTTTTTTTTTTTTTTCCAAAAATGCAGACTAGAGTCAGGAAGTTATTACAGCTCAGGGGGAGACCACTTGCCTAGCATGTATGAGGTTTTGGGTTACATTTCCACCTCTTAAAAGTTGGATGAGCCAGTATTTTTCAAAACCTGTAATAGAAAAAGTACCTAGAACCCATGGTTGCTTATGTATTGATATTTTCATTTCTTCTCATTGCTTCCTTCTCTAGATCTAGCAGCCCTGAATGCTTTGATGTTGCTGAGTTGCAATTTCTGCTGTAAAGCTTGGGGTGTATTTACAGGCTTATCAACTTTGTGTGGCCTCATTTACTAAGTTTCTTCTATCTGATGCCCTGGATTCTCTTGAGAGCCCAGTTTTCATACTAAAATAATAAATTATTTAAAATTAATTTTTGAAATCATTACCAGCTCTATTTGTGGAAAATAAATGGGACATCAGCTGTTTTTGCAAACACAGCTGGCTGAGTTGTTGCAACTTAATGTTTATACTGCTAAAATGGATCACAAGAAGTACAAATATGCTTTCATGTACACAGAAGTTTCTTATACATTGTTTATTAAAAGTATACAAAATACTCTGATATTAAATTACAAAAGTTATAAGGACAATTTAAAAGTTTACGAATTTAATGTTAGAATTATTCATCTAGTTCGACGGAGATGAGCTTACTCAAGCTTGTCAGTGTGTTCCTCCAGATTTTCCATCATTAGCAAGCCAAAGCGATTGCCCATCTCATGCCAGCACCCAGTGTCTGAGGGGGTTCCCCCACCATAGGAACCCTTTGACCAGTGGGTACCCTTTTTCTTTTGCCTTCTTTTTTTTGTATTTAATTTACCCTTCGGTAGGAATAATTCAGCTGGGGCACATGATCTTGTGGCATTAAACATCCGTTCATAAAGTTGCTTGGCCTCAGGACACACACCCAGGAGATCTTCTACAGAAGTCGATGCTAGCAGTCGTTGGCATAATCCATGTACCAGGCTTCCACTGTACAGTCTATTCGGGGAGAAAAGTGCGATTTAAAGCAGTGCAGCAGGAAAACAATGGTTAATGTGGCTTCAATCAATTTATCTGAACATTGAGAGTTCTTATTCCTATAAAATCATTACAGTAATCTGTTCCTTACTGAAAGGACTTGAATTAATACAATTCTTGCCTAATGATTAAATTATCTAATTAAGTGATGATGTGTACTGGCTTTACAACTGGCATTAAGTTGAGTAGGCCTCTTTAGTTCTTCAAAGAAAAGAAATTTAAGATGACCCTGATAAACCAAACAGGCATATGTATATATGCTAGAAACCTCTGCTGGCTTTTTTTTTATTTTTTTCTTTTTTTGGCAGAACTGAGGATTGAACTCAGGCCCTTGCACTGGCCAGGGAAGTGCTTATTCTATTGAGCCGTCTCCTCGGCCCCATCTACTGGCATTATTTGCAAGGCATTCACTTATGCTAAAAACAAACAGAAGATGAGATTAACTAGAATACCTAAATTTAACACATATGATTTACAGCAGCGCTGATCATCTCATGCCTTAGCAGTGGGCGCCAACACATCCTTTCATCAGTGATTACGAAGCCTTGACTTCTCTTAGGTGCAAGAACCCCCTCCTGCTGAAAGTGCTATTAATAGGAATATCCGGGCTTGCTTTTCCTGTTCTTTTGGGAAAGGAGTTGTTGTAGCTGTGGAGCACCTAGTCAAGAGTAAGCTAAATTATTAAAGGAAAGGAATAAAGAATTCATAGGTCAAAGGCCAACTAACCCCACCCTGTTGTTTGGCAGAGGCTTGGAATTCAGAAACCAGTCCCAGAGATGTATTAGAAACTTTGTTCCTTGAAAGAGTCACACCATGACACTGCATGATGCCTTCCTATATTGCCATTTATTCTAAGAACTCTGGGGCCCAGGGGAACAGTAACAGTCAAGTCTGCCCTCATATTTAGAGATAAAGCACACAAGCAGTCTGAAATACTTCATGTTGTAACCATTACCATCTTCTGTCGTCCCTCTGCATCTCCTGGATGGAGAGCTTCCAAAATGCCCAGTTCCCAGGTCCTATCCCGTGGCCATGGGCCCGCACTGCTCTCATTTCCCTTACCCAACTTACACTCCAGGGCCAGGCATAATACTCCCTGGTATAGAGGTTCAGCTTCTTCATACTTATGTGACAAGATAAAATGCTGACGTCTAATAGTCATTTCATTAGAATTAAAGTTCCATGAGCGCATTTTGTTATTGTGCATTTTAATGCAGAGTAGGCATTTGGTAAATACTCAAGTGAGCAACATGCTAAGTAGTAAGAAATGTAATAAAAATACAACAGAGTGATAAAACTAGGGAACTTTAAAGAGTATTTCAGTAGGGTGATCAAATAAAGTAATATCTAAAAAAACCTCAAGAAGTGAAGAAATACATTAGAGCCTAGCAACAACTTTGCCCTTTCCTTTTTCTAAAAGCTGGAATTTATCATGGAAAGATTCCTCAGGAGTACAGAAGTAATATTTTTCCTGTTTTCAGCTCGTTAACAGTGATCCAAGATCAATTTCATAGTTGTTTTAAAATAATGTCTTTGTTTAAATATGAATAAGACTTTGCTTTGTGCTCTCACCTGAACTAAAGTTTCCCATGGTGCTTACCGAGTTAGGTCTGGCTCTGGCAGAGGAGTGGACAGCAGCTGATTGAGATACAGCCCCATCTGGAGACAGCACTGCCACTGACAGAAGACGTGAGCTGTGTCTAAATCCAAGCTAGGACCTGGGCGCGGCGGCTCCTTCACCCTCTGGAACTCTTCGTACAACTTCTTAGCACCACCTCCCTGCAGATCTTTATCTAGACAGAGAAACAGTCCAAGGGCAGCATTTCCCAAAATGCGGCACCACCCTGCCATTTCCTCCCCACGTAAGACTTGCAATCCCACAAGGAAGAAAATTAGTCTAGAACTTATTGTTTTTTCTTGTGGTTTCATAAATACTTTGCTGTGAAGGTTGAAATAGTTATACTGAACTATCTTCATAATGGTAACCTAGTTTTAATCAACCCCCAATTTTTTATTTTTTTTTCTTTGAAATAAGATCTCTTCCACTGCTGCACTACCTGACCGCAAATGTATGCATGTGAATTCTCTAAAATGTGTCTGTGAAAAATACACGTGACTATTAAACATTCTTCTTTTTACTGGTCTCTATCACACAGTGCTCCATATTATAGTGCACTTGTTTTAAAGAAATAACTTGTGTGTTTATGGTGCAATTTTAACCTGCTTTATGGGAGAAAGACCAAAATATGGCTCCATCTCAGAATCTGACAGTAACCAGTTTTTCCTTGAAAATAAAGGGGAAGAAACAACCACCGTAGGGAATAGAATGCTCTGTATATTCAGCTGTGAATTTCTGCAGGCTTAAGCCCTGACACACAAAATAACACCTGGACCAACTTAGAATTAATGAAAAGGAGTCCCACCTTTCACCAGCTAGCGAGCAGTGAGGCACTGAGCTTGCCGGGGTGCAGATTCCATATTTCCTAAAAAAAAAGAAATAACCCTTGACATCCCCCTTCTGTAGGACTCAGGTACACCTTGCTACCTCATGCTGAGTTTCCCTGTGCCGTGCGTATTATTCAGGGAGGACATTCCAGCCGTCCTTCACCAGCAGTTCCTCTGAAGGCCGCTGTCACATGTAAGCCTTAATACTTGGGGTGTTTGGGGGTCTGTGCTATTTCGCTCATTCTTTTTAAAAAAATAAAAAGGAAACTATACCCCAGCACTGCCTCCCCAAAAAGTAAGTGTAACTGTGATGTTCACTGCAATACCCTGTATGCCTGCGTGGCGTGGCGGCGGAGCACCTGAAACATAATTAGCGTGACGGAGAAGCTGAAGTTTTAGCTGGCTTGTAACTCGAACTAACTACAGGTTGCTACCAGCTACCACATAACACTGTTGCAGAGCACGATGATTTCATAAGGTTTAGATGATATTAAAAGATTTCTAAGGCCGGCCAAGTAGCTCAGTGGATTAAAGTGCCTGCAAGCAGGCACAGGGGCTGGGGGTTCTATCCCCGGGCCTGCCATGCTGGCCCTGCCTCCCCCCAACAGGGCTCGCTGAGAGACAATTGAAACTAGACGTGGTGGCGCACACCTATAATCCTAGCTCTTGGGAGGCTGTAAACAGATCACTACAAGTCCGATCTAGTAGTGAGACCCTGAACACCCTGTAGACCCTTCCCTAAAATTAGAAAAAAATCATAACACTGTGCTATTAATGCTTTAAAGAACTGTTGGAATGCTGCAACATTTACTTCATCTGATATAAATGCAGATGAAATTGCCTTAATGTATTCCTGTACTAGAAAGATTTTTTTCTTACATACTAATCGAAACAGTCCAAAAATAGTACTCTTAAAAAAAAAAAAAAAAAAGCACAAGCATGAGTAAGTTTATTGTGGTTGCAGGTAACTAGAAGTTTCATTTCTGGGCAAATTTAAATGCTTTATGTGGTGATGTTGCTAAGGTATGAATGATGGGGTAGAGAGCATAGAATATACAATGCAACTGGCAGGACACCTTGCCTTGCCTCGAATGTTAAAGTCTCAGGTGCCACAGAACAGACAGGTTGGGCAGCACCAGCACACAGCAGCTGTTCACTTGGAGTCCAGCACTCTGACACTGAATCTAGCACACATAAATGTTAAAAAAAAAAAAAAATACTAATGAGTGAAAAACAGTCATTTCTCATGTAAGTGATGGGGGTAAGGAGATATTTTTATTAGTGTGAGCTCTTGAAGACACATAGTTTGTAAGCAACATGCACGAAGTCTTTGAGTTTCTAAAACACCTACCAGGGCTGTTGCTGATGGCGTGCAAGGGGCCCATCAGCATCCCCAGCAGCAGGGCCTGTAGATGCCACAGCTTGGCCTTGGTCTCCGTGTGCTGCAACCAGTAGCAGCTGACAGCAATGGGCAACTTCAGAGCGAGTGGGATTGGGTCCAGGACAGTCTGTTTCACCTTCAGAGTTTCTAACAGAAGCGTCTGCCGCCTACCCAAGGATAGCTGAAATACCAGACATCCTGCAAATTACTTTAGGAGATTGATTGAGTTTTGTGGCATGAAGATACTAGTCAGTTGTGAAACTTACCTTTCTCTGAAAAAAAAAAAAAAAAAACAGCCGTACCTAGTGTTTAGAATCATAATATGGTGCAGTGAATACAGTTGGTTGAAAGCGGGCATGGTTTGCTGTGACTGCACCGCCTTTCCTCTGCGACTATCCTGTGTAGGCAGGCGGGCAGTATGCTCAGTATACGTATCACTTGGGAGCCAGTCAGAAGTTGATTCCTCAGTTCCTACCCCCAAGTTTTGGTTCAGTGATCTGAGGGGAGCCCAAGTGTTCTTAAGTATTCTACTTGTACTTGCTAGTGAGTGTTAGGCACCCACTTTCTCTGTAGCGCCATCAGAGGTCACCCTCAGAAGAGAAACTTCCCCTATGTGTCCTGTGGCTGTGGGTCGTATGCTGAGTTTGACTCTTCCTGCTAAATGTTTTTAATGGCTTTGCCTTCCTACAGAGGGACTGTGACAGGCTGGCTACAAGTCAAAGAGGGACATATTCAAGGCAGATGGGAACATTTTAAGGAGTCCCTGCACAGTGCTTGAGTAACTCATCACACGGAAACATTTTATTTAGAATGTATTTCTAGTAAAAGCTCAGAAGGAAACACCCCAAAGGGCTGTGAGCTTCTTTATGAAATAATTTTACTTTAATGAATCTCAAGACTTTGAGAACCTTATAGACCTCCTAAGTCACTCTTACACTCAGGTATTAAACGGGTACCTTCAAGGGAACTTTATAATCTGGCTTTAGGAAACAGTATTCCCGGTCCCTGCCTGTGGCCTGAAAAAAGTTTTCTTCTTTCTAGGAGGATGAAAGAATCTGGTACATTTCTTAGCACCTGACAGTGGAAACAGTGGTAGACAGCTGAGAATAGAAATGTTAACTTGAAATCAAACACATAATTGACAAAAATTTCCTCATCAATACATGAGGCCTCTGAATAGCACAACTATTTTAAATAGTGTTTCTGGTAACAATACTGTGACAACATTTTTAAAATTAGAAATATGCAAAGTGATTTACAACGTAGTAACTATTGGAAATAGCATTAACTACTTAAAAATTAAATTCCCTAAACTATTGAAAGCCCCAAACATTCTTTTCTGTCATATAACACTTAAATTACTGAATTCTCAAGTTACAACTTTATGACAAAGCAAAGTGTAAACTTAAACTTCAAAGACGTTTTGCTCCCCACGAATTCTCTGACCAGAGGGCAAGTTTCTAAGCTTTTCTTCAGCCTGGCTGTGAAATGGGCAGTAGAAGAAATGGCATGAGAAGTTTCACAGAACTCACCAGTCCTCGGGGGATCTAGTCTGCTTACACCATTAGGGCTGCTTAGGTTTGTTGTTCACGTGAAAAATCCTTTTCCCGGGGAATAAAAGTCCTG
>NDGM011132685.1:0-20312 GCA_002564305.1 Octomys mimax | reverse complement strand
CCGCATCTTGTACAGCAATTAACCACTAGGAAGAATGTATACAATGTGTTAATTATTGAAACTTTCCTACCAATTTGGTTTGAAAAAAAATAAATTTAAAATAAATTAAAAAAAATTTAAAATAAAGTGAATTAAAAGCTAAAAAAAATTCAATCCCCAGTTCAGCCTAAACAAAACAAAACAAAACAAAACAAAAAAACTAAATAGCTCAGTAGATTAAAGTGCCTGAAAGCAGGCACAGGGACCCAGGGTTCAATCCCTGGGCCTGGTGTTCCAGCCCCACCCCTGGGGAGTGCTGAGATGGCAATTGAGACTATGCCATGTAGGGCATGCCTATAATCCCAGCTCCTGGGAGACTGTAAACAGGCTTATCACTACCAGTCCTATCTAGTAATGAGACCCTGAACACCTTGTAGACTGTTCCCTAAAATGCAAAAACAAAACAAAACAAAAATCCCCCTAGACTCTGTGACCTTTATCAGTTAGCTACAGGTCCACCCATTTCTCTCTAAATTTAAGCAAATGTGTACTTTCTTTTGTATAGATTTCCTTTCTGTTGGACATTTTACATACATAGAATTACACATGTGGTCTTCTGTGATTACCATATATCCAGGCCCATTCATGTAGTAGTGTGCAGTGGTCCTTTATTGGCTGAATAACAGCCTAATATGGGAATATATTACATATGACCCAATATGTCCCATTCATTCATCACTTAATGCATTGGGTTATTCTTTTTTCCTTTTGAATACTGCAAATAATGCTGCTAGAAAAATGCCAATATATGAAATTTATGTGCATATTTTGTATTGTCTTGGGGCCGTAACTATATGGTTATTCTATGCTTTAGAATTATTGGAGGAATTGCTAAACATTTTCCAAAATGGCAATACATATTTTCATGAAAATACAGTAAGGGGGTTGATGTATCCACATCCAATAATAATTAGTAATTATTATTATCATCTGACTTTTGAATGTCAGTATTTGTAGTGAGTGTGAAGTTGTATCTTACTACAGTTTTGTTCCATATGAATTTTAACCCATTTATCTAACTTCACTATAATCACTCTGAAAAATTGTTAATATTATTTTACTGCTGTAATTTAGAGATATATTACATCCTTTATGTTTTTAATAAACATAATTATTAGATGTGCCAATACTCCACTTATTTAAGATATTCTTAATAAATGTATGGTTCCTACATTTTAAAATAATTTTACCATTATTTGGTAAAATAATTTACCAAATGAAACTCATATGTTTCATTTGGTAAATTCAGACACTTAGTACATTAAATATTTTCCTTATTTTATTTACTATTACTTGAAATAGTACTAGTAATGCTATGACTTCAAATACTATTACTTGAAATACTAAAGTTTTACATTACTAAGCTACTGAGTTCTATTGTTTATGATGGGCCTTGTTCAACTTTGTTCTTTGACCAAATACCTGAGGTCACCATTTGAAGGAGGAAATGTTTATTTTGGCTCTTGGACTCTGAGGCTTCAGTCCATGGTTACCTGGCTCCAGGATGGAAACATGACAGGATACATGGCAAAGAAAAGCTCCTCATGTCATTGCTGCTAGGAAGAAGACAGGGGACAGAGAGCTGAAGAGAAGAAGAGAAGACAGATCTTCACAGGAACTCTCTGTAGGCTTCCCGCTGCACCCAGGGCAGCCTTCTAACCGCCCGTTTAGTTATGAACTCATCACTCCTTGCACGAGCTGAGCAGCCCCACACCCAGTCACGCCCCCAAGAATCTGTTCAATCCCAGAAGTTGCCAATCAAGGTTAGAAGTGGAGTGATAGTTTTAGTTGATTCATTTTGAATTCTATGTGAGAAATCTGTCCTTTCCAATTTCATAGTTTTAATTTCCCATAAAGTATAGTGATGTTTTTGGGGTATTATACATATTTTTTACAATGGTATCAATCTTTGAGAGATTTTTAAAATAATAAAAATTATAGAAAACCCTTTTCATTGTTTAATAAGGAAAACAACAGCTAGTGCTACTGAAATCTAATTGCTAATATTTTATTCAAGATAATAGGCTTGATGATTAAAAGTGAGATTTGTTTATTATCTTTTGGGGGCTAACATTGCCAAGTTCAATATCAATGTTATTATGGTTAATTAAAAGAAAGAACTTTTATTTCTTTCATTCTCAGATGCAGTTCACAAACATTGGAATTAATTGCTTTTAAAATCTTTTTTGCAAAAGAGCTTGAGATTTTTGATAGGCAGAATAATGGCTCTCCACTGAAACTTTTATTCTAATCCCTGGAACTTGTGTAGATGATAGGCTTCACAGCAGCATGGGAAAAATCCTTTGCAGATCAAATTAAGTTTACTTATCAGTCAACCTTACAACTAGTTTAGCTGGGCTTATGCAGAAGGATGCATTTGCTACAGTGGAATGTGGAGGCAAAGGAAGTCAGAGACAGAGACCTAAGCATGCTGTACTGCTAGTTCTGAAGATGGAGGTCCAAGACACGGACTAAAGAATGCAGATGCCTCTCGAAGGTTTTGAAATAGGCCAGGAAATATCATTCTAGAGCCTCCAGAAGCATGTCTTTCCTATCACCGTGACTTTAGTACAGTGAGATCTGTTTTAGAGTTCTAACTTCCCAACCTTTAAGAGTAAATTTGTGGGCTGGCCAAATAGCTCAGCAGATGCAAGCAGGTGCAGGGTTCAGGGGTTCAGTGCCTGGGCCTACAGTGCCGGTCCCACCCCCGGGGTGCTCTGAGACAGCAATTGAGACTGGGTGTGTGGGCACGTGCCTGTAATCCCAGCTCTTGGGAGGCTGTAAACAGGAGGATCACTATGTGTCCGATCTAGTAGTGGGACCCTAAACACCCTGTAGACCTTTCCCTAAAATTAAAAGAAGAGTAAATTTGTATTGTTTTAAGTTATGAAGTCAGAGTTATTCTATGTGTGTGTGTATGTAATATACATGCACATAGATATAAATATGATTCCATCTGAAATTCTATTCTAATTCAGACTGGTAGAGCTCATTCAAATCTATCATCTTGCCTATGTGTAGCTTCTCTTTCTCACCTGTTTCTTTATCTATCGCTAATATATTTGCTTATTGTTCAAGTCTAGTATACAAAACTGCCAATCCATATTCTTGTTATAAACAAATTTATCAATTGGAGTATAATAATTATATACAGTTCTAAAATCTTTTTCCACTATGTATTTTCAGTTAGCATAATATTGCAAAGTTTCTTAGGTTACTTCCCTTATCTTGCCTTGATCATGTTAAAACATGTTTTTGCTAATATTGATATGTCAATTCAAAGCTACAAAATTTCCTCTGAGAATGTCTTTAGTTATATCTATGGTTTGATATTAACTACAGTAATTTCCATTACAATCTAGGCTCTTCTAGTATTGTTGGTTTATGTTACCTCTAACTTATGGGCTTTCTTAATATAAAGGTAGTAAGGATAATGCATATCATTTTGTTCTTCAGTTTTGTTGCACTTAATTAAAATACAGTTTTATTTCTACATTAGTGAAATTCATCAAGGAATGTTTTGTATCACGCACATATATAGCAACTATTTCATGAGCATATAAAAAAAGGTGTATTATTTTCTGAGGGGATGATTTTTTTTGAGCTGGGGTCTCACTGTATAGCTAAGGTTGGTCCTGAATTTACTATTATGATCTTTCTGCCTCAGTCTCCTGATTGCTAGAATTGCAGGCATGTGCCATCATGCTCACCTTAAAATGGACAATTTAATACACATTATCTTTGTCTTTTAATGTTACTTAAATATTCCTTTACTGAATTGGATTTTATGTTCTCAATATCTCATGGATTGGAACTTTTTAACTGAAGTTTCCTCTGGCTGTATTTATATATTAATCTGTTCAGTTCTTTAAAAATAATTTTTCATTTTTTACCAGTGAAACACTATTTAGATTATGCAATTTTGAGTGCTTTGCATTGATTTATATTTCATATGTAGCATTAGAAATTATTTTTATCAGTGTTTGTAAATTGACAATTAAAAATTATATATATTCATTTTGTGGACTGTTCTATTTTGGTATATGTGTCTAGTTAGTCAGATTTTCCTCATTGCACAAAAATGAGATAAACAACTTTTAAGGGTGCAAAGCTCATTTGGCTTATAGTTTTTCTGTGTGGTTGGCTGACTCTTGCTTTTAAGCTATGGTGACACTGAACATGATGGTGGGAGGTGGCACCTTGTAGCACAAAGAAGCTGTCCCCAAAGAAGCAGAGGTCAGGGAACAAGAGGGGAGGGCATAGGAGAAAATGAGGGAGCTGGGGTCCCAGTGTCCTCTTCAAGACCACACCCCAGTGACTTAGCTTCCTTCTACTGCTCCTCCTCCTAAAGGTTCCCCCACCTCTCAGTAATGTCACCAATTAAGTACTGGCCTTTTAACACTTAGGCTTAGTGGGGCATTTAAGATCGAGAACATAACAGCATCCTAGCTAAATGAAATTCCATGTCCTTTGACCCACACCACTACAGTCCTCCTTCGACTGAGCCCCTTGTAACCATCACTTTATTCGTCTAAGTCAACCCCCATGCACTCTACATGTAAGTGAGACGGCATGGTACTTGTGCCTGGTTTATATCAAATCAATGATTAATATCCTCCAGGTTCATTTATGTTTTAATGAAGAACAGTTTTATGTGTTTTTAAAGGCTTATTGGTACATTACTTGGCATATTACTAAATTTATTCAATCATTCATCTTTCAATGGACACAGGTTGATGCCATATTGCAGCAGTCATGAAATGCTGCCATGAACACGAGTGTCTTGATATCTCTTTGACTTGCTGATTTCAGTTTCTTTGGCTATATCCAGCAGCAGTGCTCCTGAATCATATGAATGTCCTGTATTTAATTTCTTGAGATGCTTCCACACCATATCAAATAATGGCTCTATTAATTTAACATTGTTATCAGTGTACTAGTTTGTTTTTCTCCACATCATTGCCAAAGTTTATGTTTCATTTTTTTATGACAAATATTGTAGCCAGGGATATAGCTTAGCATCATAAGCACCTGTCTGACAAATGAAAAGTCCTGAGTTTGATTCTCAGTACCAAAATAATAAAAAAAACAACTATTCTAACAAGTGTGAAAGGGATAACTCATTTGGTTTTAATTTGCATTTTCATGATGTGTAGTGATATATCTGTCTGTCTATCTATCTATCTATCTATCTACCTATCTGTCTTTTGGACATTTATATTTTGAGAAATTGTGTTCAGGTTCTTTATCCCATTTTAAATTCAGTTAATTTCTCAGTTTGAGTTACTTTAATTTCTCACATATTCTAGACAGGGACCTCTTACAGAAATGTAGCTTGCAAATATTGTTTCCCACTTATACTTTGCATCTTGACTTTGTTGCTTAGTTCCTTAGATGAGCAGACTTTTTTGGTTTGGTGTAATCTCATTTGTCTATTTTTGTCTTTGCAGCCTGTGATTTCTGGTATTCCATCTAAAAATAAATTATTGCCAAAAACAACATCATGACGTTTTCGCTTACATTTTTCTTTAATAGTTTTAAAGTGTTAGCTTTTGCATTTAAGACTTTAATCTATTTTGGGTTGGCTTTTGGATATCATATGAGAAGAGATGTTTGAATTCGTTCTTCCTTAGGTGGATAGACACTGCCTGCCCAGCACCACTTATTGACGAGACCATCCTTTGCCATCCTCATCATGTGCTCCTGATTGACCATGAATGTGTGAATTTATTTTTGGCCTCTCTGTTGTGCTTCACTGCTTTCTGTGTATGTTTTTGTGAAAGTACCATACTGCTTGGATTAGTATTATGCACAGTAGATTTTGAAGTCAGGTAGTATGTCTCTAGTACCGTCTTGGTTGATTTGGCTTTCATTTTTGGGGTGTGAGTGCATATTATTGTACTTTTATTTATTTATTTGTTCATTTTTTTCTGTACGTAGGACAGGGTCTACAGGATCTACAGGGTATCATCATGTAGATTGGACTCATAGTGAATTTCAAGTTTTCAACCTCCCAAGTGCTGGGATTACAGGCGTGTGCCACCACACCACCATGCCCAGTCTCAATCACTGTCTCAGCACACCCTGCAGGTAGGGCCAGCACGGCATGCTGGGGATGGAACCCCAGCTGCTGTGCTTTGCCTAAGCAGCCACTTTAATATGCTGAGCTATCAGGCCGGCCCTTTCTTGTGATTTTAAATTGTCTTTCTTATTTTAATTTACTCACTTGTTATTTTTTGTTTGAATGCTGCCTGATGAAGATCTCTAGTGTTATTTTTCCCTCATGATTTTTACTAGTTGTAGTCTTTAATGTATCCAACCTATAATGTTTCATAATTATTTTCAGCTTAATCCTATTTACATGACAAATATATCTGACTTGAGTTATACCCTGATTTTTGTTTAAAAATGGTTTTTAGTTTTATGCTATGTATTTTTTTTTCTTAGCTTTCTCTGGGTTTTTAAATCTACTTTTCACATACTAGTTTTTCTTTACATTTTCTCTTTTAAATTATACTTAGCTTTTATTTCTTTAAATAATGTCAGTGGCTTTTGATTTGAATGTGTAAAATATTATACCTTTCCAGAAACAATAATGAGTGAGGAGTCAAAATTGAATTCACATGATATTTATTATGGCAGGATTTTTGTTTTATTTTAAGGCAATTTAGACTTCGAGGACAATAAGTTTTGATAGTAGTTCATTGGGTTTGTAAGATATAGCTGATATCCATCATCCAACAACCTAGTGAAAAATATATGATTCGAATAAATGTATAATAAAATTTATTATTGTTAAGAAATTGCTTTAATGTAATAAGAGACTTCATGATATTCTTAATGCAAATTTTTTTGTTGTTTTACATTTTGATATTTTTCTACTCTCTAGAAAAAGTTTTATCAGGAATATAGTCAGTATCGTTGTGTCTCTGGTGAATTTGTTAGCTTTATACCATCCAAGATCAAGAAAAGTGGGGCTGTATTTTTTGTTTTACCTATTTGTGTTCTTTTAGATCTTCTCCCTATGTCTGTAGAGAGTTTGAAATGAACCAGTTGCCATTTAAAATTCATGCTTTTCTGGAGACATAATAGTTACAAATGATGGACCAGAGGGATACTTGTATCATGTATTGTATAGAGTAAGAAAAAAGATACATAACCTAACTGACAGCTACATTTAAAATGTCTTTGAATGAATTGGTATAAAATAAAATCTGTGCTAGATTTAATCATACAAAGAAAGTGTTCTGAGTTTAACATTTTCTTTCATAAAATGACTGATTCATCCCATTCAGAATCTTAACACATTTGTCATTTTTCTTCTATGTAATTTAGAGGGGAAAAAAAGGCCCTATGTTTCTCCAGTTAGAAAGAGCAAGCTTGCTGGAATGAGATTAAGCTGTTCTGGAAATGGGGCTCCAGGAATTGATGGTGTGCTTATTAATCTCGCTGTTGCTTCACCCCCTCTTGTAGAATGGAGACTATAATATGCATATTCTAGAGAGGAAAAGGTGTAAATGACTGTGTATTAACATAATTGGCATAAGTGGACAGGAATAATAATTTCCTTTTCTGCAGTCCTTGCCAAAAGAAATCTGGTGAAGACTTCACAGCTAATCCAAAGCCTTCCTTGGAGCGGTCTCTGGCTCATTTAAGGCCTATCAGAAAACTGTTACTTAACAGGGTGATCTTTGTGCAGCTGTCATGAATGCTCCGTATGACAGAAGAAATGGGTCCTCTAGGATTACAGCACTCTAAAGCTCTGTGCTTTCACTTATTTTTTGAGGAGCTGCATGTTATTTGTCTACTGTCTAACCTTATAGAGATTTAGGATTAGCATAACTTTCTTAATCAAGTTACTTGATATAAATATTCGTATTGGTAAATTTGCTTGCTAATACACGTAAGACTAATAATAGATTCAGCAATGAAATTAAGCTCGCTTTATTAATTTTTCAGCATTAAATTTCACTAACAGATACATTAAAAATTTATTGTCATCTTTATTATGCCAACTGTAATGAAAAGACATACATCATTAGTGATATGGTTATAATATAAAGTATGTAAGAACATTTATGAAGGAAAAAATCAATAACCTCATTAAATGTGTTTATATGTGTTTCTACAGCATCAATTATCTTTATAGTTATTAGCATATTCATATTATGACATAAAACCAATGAATAACATTTTTCCACACAGTAAACCTGATCTTGTCTATGTCTCTTTTAATTTCCTTGTGTTTCATATTTTATTTTCTATGGAAAATCTTAATATTAAAAAGTTTATAACAAAGGGAGCTAAAGAACTATTCTACAATAGAATATTCATGAGAAAGGAAAGTAAGCCTGAAGCCATCATTTATATTAAAATGATAAATATGTAAAGTGGTTTAAATGTTAATTTCTATCTATAGACTAAATTAAATTCTGTGAAATGGCCATATCGATTAGGTCCATTATTTAAATTTATATGTGGAAACTAAATTATACCCTACTACATTCCCAAGATTTAGAAAGTAAAAAAAGTCACCATACTTCTTGTTGTGTACTACTTTTAAAATATTTGGTACTAAAATATACTATTCATAGCATTATTTCTATAGCAGAAGAAACATCACTCCTTAAATCAACATTACTATATCTTAAAATTTTCAATTTTTATTATGTAAGAGCCTTATTTTCAGTCCATGTAATCCATGTATACATGTGCTTATGTGTATATTTCACTAAGTAATTTGTTACCATAATCATGAATTTTATTGCTTTTTATGAAAATATGTCATAATATTATAATTGCTTTTAGTATATGGTAAATAATTTTGTACTAAAATGTTGAAAATGTACATCAGTGTAGCAATAACACGAGATAAAAAGTCTTATTCAGGTGAGAAATAAATGAATAAGACTCTTATCTAGCAAATTCTGTAGAAAAATGCAACCTTTCGAGATTATTGGGCTTACACTAAAATGATGGCTGAAATAAGGCAAGAAATTAAAAGAGACCATGAAGGTAAAAAGGAAGTGTTGTCAGAAAGACTGATAATTCACTAAACCAAATAGTCAATGATTTCCAAACACCTGATATTTATTATAATCATTTCAAAACAATCTCAAGTTAGGCCAAGGACTTCCAAATCTTGTGATTTAAGCTCATGGGTATAAATAACCCAAAAGAGGACTCACCCACAGCAGTGGTCCATGGATATTGTAATAGAATTATGAGTCAGTACTTGGCTTTCTGAGCTACAATAATGTACTATAAGAATGAGAATTCATGCAGTTGCCTTTGTAAGTGATCATTTCAGTGACATAGATAGAAGCTTAAAAAGACCTATGTGAAAGTAATGTCCTATAACTACTGAGACAAGGACTGTGAAATCAGCAAGCAAAATTTCATAAACCATCTGTATTTTTCCCCAGCATCTAACCATATGTTTTCTGTATTTTAGATTATAACAGCTGAAGTAACTACTTTCTTTACTCATATTTTTCTAAGCTTTTTGCCCCTCCTTCTAAGAATGAGTCAATAGAATGCTGGTTTACTAAAAAAAAAAATCTACAAAATTTTAACTAGTTAAAATTTCTCCTGAGATATTAAAAAGAAAAAAGTTTAGGGTAGATTAAACCTAGAACAAAAATTAAATCGAATTATATTCTGTGGGCTCAATTTTCTGTAGGGAACCAAAAGCCACTGGAGTGTAAAGTTCTAATTAATTATGTAGAATGCGAATGGATTTTAAATTAAAAATACGTGCT
Source organism: Octomys mimax (assembly GCA_002564305.1). Taxonomy (NCBI): domain Eukaryota; kingdom Metazoa; phylum Chordata; class Mammalia; order Rodentia; family Octodontidae; genus Octomys; species Octomys mimax. Next base: position 10,512 of record NDGM011132685.1, on the reverse strand, counting down.
ACTTAACACCTCACTCCACACAGTTTTGCAAGTGTATATTAGAGTGAAACTGTCCTATAAAATCTGAAATGTGCAGAAGGAATAGTCGCTACTTCTTCCATTTAACCTAAGGGGAAGAGCTCTGTTTCTCATTAGGGACGGCATCCTGCCCATATCCTAGGTGATAGATAAACTTGAAGTTTTGATAGTGTATGCTGCATGAAGCAGTGGAATAGGCACTGGCATTCTTTTGACCACACTTATTTTGTTACAGACTTTATAATAGCTTTAAAGAATGCCTCTTTTTTTCTTTTTTACAGAAATGAAAACTGAGATCAACCATGTTATAGCGCTCTGGGTGGCAAATCTAATGATTCTCAGAGGTGATACTCAAAAGCAAGGTCTTCCATTGTGTGTTTTGTGTTAAATTAATCACAGCAAGGTCAGGGGAAAGGACATACAACAAATCCATGCTATTTTAGTTTTTGTTAGTTTGATTTATTTTTAATTAGAAAGTAAAAATTATATACACATGTATAGTGTACAGCATACAACATGGTATATATATTTATATGATACATCTATACATGATCTATCTATCTATCTATCTATCTATCTATCTATCTATCTGTCAATGGACAAGGATTGAAGAAGGATTACAACAAATTTTAGGTGCATGGATCCTTTCAAATACTTTCGTTTTTGTTCTGAGAACACTTAAAATCTACACTCAGTGATATTCAAATGTACTATATACTATTATAAACTGCAGTCACTATGATGTATGGCTCTTTCTTGAATTTATTCTTTCTGTGTAGCTGAATCTTTGTGTCCTTTGACCAGCATATTTTGAATCCCCATACTCCTTACCTTATGGTAGTAACCCTTCTATTCGGTTTCTGAGTTCTACTGTTTTTCACTCCATGTGTAGGCAATATTTATTTGTGTTACTCTACATCAGCTTGAGACTCTTCTCTACATATCAGGTCATTGTAAATTTTATGCCTTTTGCTGACCATTTCACATCATGATGTTCTAAGGAAAAGTGTGAAACAGCTGAAGGTCTGAAGAGCTACTCTTGGTCATTAACTTGTTTGTTCCTCAGTGAGCATCTACTTTAGGGTAAAGGTAACTTAATGGGATGACAATTCAACAGTGAATAAATAATTAATTGCTTCTCCCCTCTGAAATGTACAGCCTTGTTTAGTAAGATAATTTGTATTTTGTTTTATTACTTTTTTAAAATTTAATTTTATATTAAAACGTGAAAGCAAAAGCAAGAACAAAAATCAGAAACAAAGGCAGAAACAGGTCAACATACAACAATACGTATGTTACAGATTTTCAAACCAATAATAGCTGATTAATAATGGTTGATATATTATCTATTTCTATCATCAAACTTGTTCAGATTAACAGATACAGTTATGTAAGATTGAATATATGGTTGCATATTATTGTTTGCTTTTAAGAAAACAAATATTTGTTTTCGTCCCTTTATTTTACCTTTTTGAAAAAAATGTTTTAAATGAAGTACAGTAATAATTGATATGACATTAGAAACAGTACACATTTAGAAGAACAAGATGGCAAGTATTCAAGCATGATTATTGTATTATACATTGCTGTCCTTGATGTAATTACTTAGATCACAGATATCTGCATACAGAGTTAGTCAAGTGGAAAATTCTACATATTAATGTTATTTTCAAAAAACTGATGGAGATTTTTAGTATAATCACCTCAGTCATTGTGTATATATACTTGCATGTTTTTCCCGTACCCTTTTTCTTATCTTTTCTCTTTTCTCTCTTTTTCAGTTTTACTTCTTCTTTTGGGTTTTTACACTAGGGAGACAATATAATATTTAAACATGTGGATCTGATTTTTTTAGCTTATGAGTATATCCTCCAGTATATTCTCTCTCTCTCTCATATATATATATATATATATATATATATATATATATATATTTATCTTACTTATCCATTCTTTGGGTGATGGGTATCTTGGTTCCTTCCAAGATTTGGTTATGAAAAATTACGCTGCTATAAACATGGGTGCACATATATGTCAGTTCTTCTGAGAAAATACCCAGAAAGGGAATATCTGGTGAATGGGATATTGAATGGGATTTCCAGTCCTATTTTTTTTGAGGGGTTTCTACACTGATTTCCATAGTGGTTGGACCAGGGAGAAATATATATATATATATATATATATATATATATATATATATATATAAAGTAGGGTAATGCTGATAGGGTGAATGGTGATTGCTACTTCATCCTGGGTAGTCAGAATATAATCACTGATGAGAAGATATTTTAGTAGCTCTCATAAGAACACCAGGTGGAAGACTTTCAGGCAAAGAAAAGTACAAGAGCGAAAGGCCTGAGATCAGAGTAGCCATAAGCTTTATGAGAAACACATAAGGAGTCAAGGGATTAAATGAAAAGGAACACACAGTGAGCTAGTCTACGGATGTGTTCAGTGCTCTCACCATCCAGTCACCTCACCAGGAATCTATTAACCCTGTCAAGTTTGCAATCAAGATTAATTGGCTCAGTGAGAGAGCTACTGAAGACTAGGTTTTTTCTAAGTGGATTAAAGGCAAGGATAACAGGAGGGAAGATGTAGAATTTGAGGAAGTTGAGGAAATTCCCTTTTGTGCATCTCCAGTACATCTTCTTTAATTTTTAGGAGAAATTGCTTAGACAGCTATTGTCAGAATGCTCCAAAGATAACAAGTGTTGGAGAAGATATGGAGAAACTAGACCCATGTACATGTTGGTGGAGATGTGATCCAGCTAGTATGGAATCAGTAGAGAATCTCCTCAGAATAATTAGAAGAAATAGAACTACCACAGAGTCAACATTACTCTAATATTGGGACAGAAATCACCAAAAGTTTTCCCAATCATTACACTATTTGTTGTGTTTACTGAGTAATACTGGAAAAAATAAATGAATATTATGAAGTATTTTATCATTTCCTAGTCACTGAAAATCAGATTTCTCAGTGCAGGAAAATAGAACTATGAATACAATACAGAAGTTAATGCAAAGGAAGGGGGAAAATTTTTGGTCTTCAGTTTGAAACTGAATTGATAAGAACACTTGAGACCTGTTAGTCTCTTAATGTAAAACATACATGCACATGTGTATATGCACATGCATGCATGTCTGTATGTAGTAGTTTTGATTCTGTTCATTAAAGTGTTCTTACAGTAATCACAAATGCTGTCATAATGAACATTCCTCACAGCTATATAATGGCTTTGAAATACCATTTCCATGTGAAGAAACTAGAGAAAATAATGTGCAAAATATACCTAAAAAATCTTTTTTTTTTTTTTTTTTTGTATTTTAGGGAAAGGTCTACATGATGTTTAGGGTCTCACTACTAGATTGGATTTGTAGTGATTTGCCTGTTTACAGACTCCCAAGAGCTGGGATTACAGGCCTGTGTCACCACACCCAGTCTCAATTGCTATCTCAGCATGTCCCAGGGGCAGGGCTGGCACAGCAGGCCTGGGGATTGAACCACCAGCCCCTGTGCCTGCTTGCAGGTGCTTTAATCTGCTGAGCTATTTGGCTGGCCCTTAAAAATCTTGATAAATATGATATAGCAAAGGCACAAGGAAAAATAACTAATGTACTAAAATGACTCAAAAACAACTTGAAACTTCTACTGGCTGAAAATAAGTCAATGAATGCAAAACAAACAAGAAATCAAAAAAATCACTGCAAATAATTGAAAAGCCATTCTATATATTTAAACCCATATATTCATAAGATATTGTAATTCATTAGTTATCTTCATAGATGAATGGAGAGCCAAATTTGCTAAGTTCAAGATCAAACATTTCTTTTTCTTTTTTAATAATTTAATTTACTTTTATTTTTAAAAGTAACAACAGAAACAAAGACAAATAGAACAAAAGGACAGAAGCAGGGTAACATACAGCAATACATATGTTACAGAATTTTCAAAACAGTAATGGCTAATGAACAAAGGTTGTTGTATTATGTATTTTTATTGTCAAATCTGTTGCTCAGTTTAACAGATATAGTTATGCAAGTTTGGGGAAATAATTGAATATTGGTGCTTGCTTTCAAGTAATCATAATTATTTTCCTTATATTTTTTGTTTTACTCTATTTAAAAGAGGATGTAATAATTGATAAGACATTAGAAATTGTACACCTTTAGAAGACCAAGATGAGAGGTATTCAAACATGGGTTTTGTATTACACATTGCTGTCCTTGATGTAGTTGCTCAGAGCTCAAATATCAGCATACAGAATTAGTCAAGGAAAAAATCCTTATCATAACTTCTATCTTCAAAAAACTATTAGAAATTATGAGTATAATCATTTCAGCCATCTTGTATGTATATTTGCATGTTTTTCCCTCATTCCTTTCCCCCTCTTTTCTCCTTACTCTTATCTTTGCTGTTTAATCCTTAAGTTGTTCCTTTCCATTTTTCTATATCTATTATACCTTTCAGATTTTATTCATTCTTTCAGGTTCTTACTCTGGAGAGACGATATAATATGTACACATGTGGTTCTGATTTATTTCACTTATGAGTATAGCCTCTAGTTGCATACTCTTACCTAAAGGCTTTGAGTTTATCTTTTTTATAGCTGAATAGCACTCCACTATATAAAAATACCACATATTTTTCATCCATTCCTTAAGTGATGGGCATTTTGGTTGTTTCCAAAATTTGGCTATAACAAAATGTGCTGACATAAATGAGTGCATAAATATCACTATGCTATGTTTTCGGTTCTTTAGATTAGAAGAAGCAAATACAACTGCAAACACACTTAGCCATCTTTATCCTTGAAAAAGGGGCTAAACATATTCACTGGAGGAAAGATAGCCTCTTTAACAACTGGTACTGCAAAACCTGGCTCTCCACATACCAAAAACTAAAACTTGACCCAGGTCTATCACCATGCACTGAACTAAAGTCAAAATGGATTAAAGATCTAAACATTAAAACAGAAACACTAAATCTCCGGGAAGAGAAAGTGGGTGGAAATCTTGAAAACATAGGTGTAGGCAGACAGTTCAGGAACAAAAAGCAAATTACATGGGAAATACTGCAAAGAATGAACAACTAAGATCTCATTTTATTGAGAAGTTTCTGCATGTCAAAAGAAATCACTGATAGAGTAAAAAGACCATCCACTAATTGAGAAAATATTGTAACCAACAATCATTCAAAGGACTTCCATCTAAATTATATAAAGAACTAAAAAAAATTGGACCCCAAAAATTTAAAGACCCAATCCAAAAATGGGCATCCGAGATGAATACACGCTTCACAGAAGAAGAAATACAAGTGACAAATAAATACATGAAAAAATGCTCAACAGCACTGGCCATTCAAGGAATGAGAATTAAAACAAATTTGAGTTCGCATCTCACCCCAGAAAGAATGGCTATCATAAAGAAACCAACTAATAATAAATGCTGGGGAGGCTGGGGAGAAAATGAAATTCTTCTCCACTGCTGGTGGGAATGTATATTGGTACAACCACTATGGAATCAGCGTGGAGACTCCTAAAAAAACTAGGATTGGAAATCCCATTCAATCCAGCCATTCTCCTTCTTTTTCTTTTTCTGTGAACTGTATAATTGAATAACTGAATATTAGATGAGATAAAGCATCTTATAAATGTATTCCAAAGAATAATAGAATGAAAAATACATGTTACCATTTTGCAATAAAATAATAAACATAAATTTTGATTTGCATCAGCCACAAACATCTCAAAAAGCTAGGCAGCCAGATATGATGCTACTTCCAATAAATAATCTCACTGCAGCCTATAGTTAATCAGGGAATTCAACTTGTGTCTGATCAAAGTCTTGGATCTATTTGTCAATTTTTAAAAAATATAAGACTCAGAAACATGCCATCTCTACCATATGAATCTATGAAATACTGACAATGATAAATTGTATCAAATAACTTGAATTCTTCAGCAAATAAACTGTAAGAACAAAGAAAGTATGATGCAAGAGGCTCTAAAGGATGACGAGGATTAAGAGGACAAATTTGGTAAAATGTTTTAAAGTAAGTCACCATAATTGCACGTATATCGCCAAACTTGGATGATAACGCTTTAAAGAACCACAAGTGATTACTCTAAAGATTAAATAGTTGTTTATGGCAGAAGAGAGAGGACAGTTGTTGGAATAAGTTGTGGGAAGCCGCTTCTACAGTGGTTATCAAAGTTCTGTCTCTTGATGTGACTGATATTTTGAAAGGTTTTACCTTACAGTAACACATTAATCTATATTTTTGTTGCTTGTAGCTTTCACTATCTATATTATATTTCATAATAAGAAATTCTTAGAAAAAATAAAAAAGAAGCTAGGTATAGTGATGTGCTCTTGTATCCCTGCCAGTAACATTGAGAAACTCATTGGAATCAGAATCTAAGATTTTGAGACCAGCTATTGAGATCCTGCTTTTAAAAACCTGAGAGAGTAAAAGCACTCAATGTTAGCATATTGTTATAAGCATAGAATAATAGTATATAAAATACTTACATATACACAGAGGACCTTTATAATCGATGACTATTGTTTTGATCCAGATGTTAATGTTAGTAAGTGTATAACAAGAATACCATTACCAACTTGTCTTTTTTTTTAGAAGAGTAGAATGTATTTATTGGGCAAAGAAAACTTCAGTCTGAGAGAGGGACAGAAGGGGATCCCAGTGTGTTGCTGAGAGATTATCTTTTCAGGGATTTTTATAAAGCAAGACCATGAGGTGATGTGGGTCTAAGGTGAAAAACATGAGAATCACACATCAGAGAGGACAAAACTATGGTCAGCCAATAAGATTACAAGCACAGATTCTCAGATAAAATTGATAAAATCAGGATCAAATGGGGAAACAAGTCACACAGCAAGCAGACATGAATATAGAAGGGGGACTCTTGCTGTAGGGGGCTGGATAATGACACCAATGTTGTTGCTTGATAAAACATTGACCTATTTTGAATGTAAAGATATAAATTTGCTTGGAACATACTTAGAAACATACTGAAGCTGTAATGAGAATATGGATACAATATTAATAATTTTTCATTTGTTAAAACCAAAACATGCACACTTCTCCCTAGGTGTTATTTTCCCTGTTTCCAGAACAATGATACATTGATACATCACCTGGATAAAACTTAATTTTATAAGCCTATATCATTACAACTATCATTAGAAAAACATTGCCTGATTATGTTTATAAGTTAAAATTTTTGAAGTTAAAATTGATTCTGTAGATTCTTAATATGTGTGAATTGATTTATGAAGAAAAATCAATCTAGTGATCTATCTTCCATTCCCTTGTTTTCAAAGCACAAACAAGTTTGTGTTTCCTGTGGTTGCACAATGTGCATTATGATCTCAAACTATGGATTTAATACTCAACTCTCTGTTTTCATTATGCCTCTATGAAATAATGTCCAGCACTACGTTGTATGAAACACAAACTTTGGTAACTACTCCTAGCTTAAATTGTGAGTGTAGACTGAGAATTCCAAGAAGTCATATTTTCTGTCCTAAAACAGAGTTTAGAGTGAAAAAGTTAAAAAAAAAAAAGATAGTTGATTTACTCAGGAGAGAGTAAATGGAAATTGATAATAGTGACTTATGCACAAGCCTAAAAATTTATGTAAGTAAAGTTTAAAAAAACCTGTCCAGTGTTTTCTTTTCCTTCTTTGTTTCTTACTACACTAAAGAACTGGCAGTTTTGGTCTTCATGTATATATCTATATATCTATCTATATTTTTTTTCAAAAAGATTGGGTTAGAGTGGTTAGAAGAAAACATGACTTCTCGGAATTCTCAGTCTGCACTCACAGTTTAAGCTAGGAGTTCTTAATAGTAGAGTGGGCCTGTCTTGTTTTCTGAGCAGCTACCCTGCTGCGAATGGAGGTGCTCTGGCTGATGAGGATCACAGTCATGAAACCAGGCTGTTTAAGACAGCCTGAGCTGGGTGGGCTACCAGCGGGCAGAGATTCTCCTGAACGTCCTATGATCCATTGCTTGAATGTCAACAAATAAAGGAGTAGATATAATGAGCAAGTAAACCTCCAGAGCAGCGTCAGATTTTCACGCTTCTGTGTTTACTGACGTGCTTGAACCTGCAAGCGTGACAGTTCATGAGGGAAGATTCTGCTGGTGTCTTTGGGAGAACGCCTGGTGAATGCAGGCTCCCTAGCAACGAGTGCTGGTGGCCTGGGCATCGCGTGCGCTGCTAACCCTTTGAGAGTGAAGGAGCTTCAAGGTGCCAGTTGGCTCTTGAAGGTATTGAAACCCCCTGCCAATTCACTGCTCCCCTGGCAGTTTTGGCAGATCATTCCCTGACTCATCCATTGCGTCCCGACAGCTGGTAGGAACATGATCACTGGGCTATGAATGAGCTGCTAGCGATGGGCGCCATGGATGCTCCAGAGTGTCTTCATGCATGCTTGGTATGACGGATGCAGTGTTCTCATATACAATTAATTAGCTTTGTGCATGGCTGATAGATTTATATAAATGCGGAACTTTATGAATTTATTTTCTTATTTCAAAATTAATTTTTTGCCCTATGCTTTTACAGTTTGAAAAATTTTAAGGAGAATGTTTGTCTCTTTATAAATATATACCTTTAAAATAAGTTAAATCCATATTACCCACCGTAAAAATTGTATCTCTATGCCAAACTTTAATAACATCAATTCACTTTGATTCTGGGTTCCAACTTTCAGTACAATCCTGGAAAATAATGAAAAAATTGATCAATTGTATATCAGAGGTTTACTCATAACTGTGCTTAATGATAATTTAAGGCATAGTAAGTGAGAAAGTGGTGAAACATATTGACGCTCTCATGCTTGGAATATTAAGCAATGATAGTCTTATAATTTTGGTTTTGAAGGTTTCTCTCATCTAGCTTATATTCATTACTATGAATATATGTGTATAGTATGATATTGGATGAAATGATGAAATATTAATTATTTCTGAGTTAGGAATTTATGAATAGCAAAGATTTCTATAGATTGTCTTCTGAGTTTGCTAAAATGACCATTCATTAGTGCCACCATTATCAATTAAAAGCTTTTACATAAGATCTAGGTAAAAATATATGTCTTACATGTATATGCATGTGCATACATGCAAGGATGTTTACAGCAAGAGGCTCATGCTCCATCATTTTATATTAATTTTAGTCACCACTATTGGGTTTGAGAACTGCATTAACACTAAAAGTGCTCTCCATACCTCTCCTACTTCTAAAATGTCTAAGATAACAGGCTGAGAGAGTAAGATATTTTTAGTCTCTAGAGAAAACACATCTTTGGATTATCGATGTCCTTTAATGGTTTATCATTTTGATATACTCCTTGTTCTCCTGAACTTCAGTGTGGTCCTCCTAAATTAGCCCTGACACATGCATACTTTTTATGAAAGGCAACAAGTTTAAACTTTATGTTTGACTATTAATGTAAGCTCCGTGAAGATATAAATAATAGTCTAAACTTTCATTTACATGTTGTAAATTTGTGCATGTACCTGGTAATATGAATTTTGTATCATTGTGAATGAATGCACCATCTTGTTTTGAAATTCTGTATCATTTCTGTTGTTTTGTCTCTTTAAAATGCATAATACATAATATAATATAATGTGAACTGAAGAAAAATACAAGCAAAGAGTTATTTATCTATTTTTATGTTGTCCAAGTATTAATAGACTCAAATGGAATATTTTTTGTTTGAGACAGCATGCAATATTATCTTCTTTACATATTAAATAATCATTATGCTTTCATCTGCATCTATTATTCTGTATATCAAATATGTCAGGTGCCTCAGAGAGGTAGCCCTTTCCATTAAAAGGCCTAAGAATAACATTTTGGGAATGCCATTGAAGAGAGGGGAAAATGCCAACCAGATTTTGAGAGATGCAGATCATTTTTTCATTCATTTCCCTATTTTCCTTGCCCATCTTTGGATTCTTGATATCTATTAATGGTTTGTCATCTTTATATACTCCCTGTTCTCCGGAGCTTTAGGATAGTCCTCCCAAATTAGCCCTGACACAATACACTTTTAACGAAAGGCAACAAGTTTAAACTTTATGTTTGACTATCTGTTTCCCCTCCTTTTTCTGTGTCCCTGTCTTCTACTGGGCCAGTGGAATCATACAGGGCACCAGCTCATTTTAGCACCAATATTTCCGTCAAACCTTCTCTAATCGCTCACTAGCAAGTAGGTTCTCATACTGATGCAGTCTCGTGTGTGTGGGGGGAGGCAGGTTGGGACAAGTCTCCACATGTATTCAGATTTAGTTTGTGGAGAATGGATGACCTTTGTGTTTGAATAGATCTTGACTAAGCGAGACATTGCTTTAGGTGCTTCTAATCAGTTTGTATTGGGACTAACACAAAATTCAGCAGTCATCCTAAGATAAAACAAGTGGGTGTCAAAATGGTTGATCAAGGCTAGCCAG
>NDGM011132680.1:0-17737 GCA_002564305.1 Octomys mimax | reverse complement strand
GATAGATATACAGCTACTTTTGCTTAATTCAGTGAGAAGAAAGATTTGTACTAACAGTGTTTGGGCAGGATATCCTGTCTGCATTTTGTACTATAGATAACCACTAAGAAGATAACAATGTGCAATGTGTTAATTATTGAAAATGTCCTATTAATCAGTTTTGAAACTGTCTCATTGATATTCGTTTCTCAATAAAATAAAATTGAAAAAAGAAAACATTTCGAGATTATCAGTAAAGGTATGGATGATATCAGTGAATCTGCTTCCTGGAGCAGGTTCCAGTGCAGTTCAGCATGTTGCTAACTGACGTGCTCAGATTTTGGAATCCTTGGTATCTTTTAATAAGGGAAGAAAGAGCTCATGCCTTTCCCCGTGCATCAGCCAAAGAAGGGCTGGTGCGCTGACTGAAACAGAACCCTGAGGAGGAATGCTCTGAGGACTCTGACCCCATGAACGAAAGAGAGGCCCTGTCCCTCCTAAAAGCTTCCAAAATAATGTGCCTCTTTGCCTGTTTTCCACACAGTCTTTCTCTAAATTCAGGATAGGTCACTGAAGCTCAAGAATACCAGCGCTTGTAACAGTGAAGAACAAGGAGCACACAGACATGCTCGAGGGACCACAACAGGTCACTGAGCAATGCATCAGATGTCCTATTGGAAGACACGACCTCATCAGGATCCCCACCAGTCGCAAACTGGGTGCACTCAGGACTGCAGCACTGAAACAGATGAATACAAAAAAGAAGCAATGAACTGAAGGGAATAGAGCACCCAGCTTCTTTCACCCAGCGAGAAAGAAGCAGCACATGACTCAGAGCAAATGCCATGACACCAGGACTAAGGAATCAGAAAGAAGAGCAAGTGGTCCCACGATAAAATAAAGAGAAGCTCATAGCGACATGTCACACACACACACACACACACACACACCAACTTTCTAAGCTTAGAAAAAAAAAATTTAATTTTAAAAGTAATGGTAAAGAGGAAATAATTACCTTAAAACTCAATGATGAAGTGATAAGAGACATCTAATGATACAGAGCAAGAAGTATAAATATAGAGCAAACATATAGAAACATGCATTAGAATTATAAGACAGACTCAGAAAGGCATGAACATAAGATTGACACCTATCTATGGCTAATATAATTGACAGAATGATCAGTCTCAGAAGCCAGAGCTGCTTGGGTAAACAAGAAAGTTGATTCTATCTAAAGGATTAAGAAGAAATTCAGGAGAATGAGAAACAGAGACAGAAAACTCATACTCAGTTGAGATAAATCCACTGGCCTCAAAGATCTTATGAAAGCCGCACAGCTGGAGCTAATACCCTCCAAGTGAGTCAAGGTCACAGCACATGCTCCACTCTTATCCTCTTCTGAGTCTGACCTCATTATCCACTTACTCCTAGAACCTTCCAGGATGCAGCCTTGACCCCACCTGGGCCAAGTGCACCCCATCCATCTTAACGTGTGCAATGCACAAGGTGATTGCTGGGCTCTGATGCACCATCCTACATCATGTGAACCCCACAACCACACAGAGCTTGATCCAATCACATTCCTGGACTCCAGGAAGTCATCAGAATAGTTTCTTTCAATTCCCAGCAACAGGCCTCGGGTTTTAAAAGACATAAAATGGGAAAGTAGACACTTCAGAAAAAGGAAAAGCTGTAGATATTGGACAGCAAATCACTGAAAAGAAACATTTTTAAATTTCCTTGGGCCGAGGAAACGCTTGAATTTGATTAGAAAAGTTCTTTGAGTTCCAGGAAAGGCTCATCAGACAGATCAAGGCTATATAACATCGTGACAAGACTCCTGAATTCTAAGAAGACACATTAATATGCTTCCTAACACAAATAAGTAGTAATTTGCTAAGGCAAACCACTAATATTCAGCATGGAACTTCTTATCTGCAACATAGGAAATAGAAAAATTGATTATTTGCCAACGTGAACATGAATTTTGTAAGGAATATGTGTGTGTGCATGTGTGTGTGCATATGTGTGTGCATGTCTTCATGTATTTGTACTCCACTGCATGTGATTACTAGGCAAAAGACAACAAACAAGGAAATAATAATCAGAGTAGAAATATCACTGCAAAAAATTACTAAGAACATGACTGAAATTAAGAGCAAACATGTTGCATTTGGGGCCATTTCCTCATGAAGCAAGCAAGTAAAATATGCTCAACTTTAGTGTTTTCTCTTTTCAGATAAATCTATTTTCTCTAGGTCTCATCTTTCACTGTAATTTTTTGTTGTTGTTGTACCAGGGATTGAATTTAGGACCCTGCACTTGCCAGACAAGCTCTTATTCTCCTGAGCTATCTCCCAGCCCAATACTTTATTTATTTATTTATTTATTTATTTATTTATTTATTTATTGGAACCAGGGATTGAATTCAGGCCCTTGTGCTTGCCAGGCAAGTGCTTATTCTACTAAAACATCTCCCTGGCCCTCACTGTACTTAGTGTATGTGAAATGGAGAAAATCAGAGAACATTTGAAAAGTAAGAGTAGAGACAACTGAGTCATTTCATTAGCCACAAACTGATCACATCTGGATTATTACTTGAGAGAGAATTAAACCCTATTTATTTAATTACTTGCCCTTATGGTCCCTTTGAGACACCAGCTTAGCTCAACTAATAGCTTAAATCTTACAAAATTGCTGACATTGAATAATTCTTGATGTCAAGGAAATAGCAATTTGAGTTTGTGTGCTATAAATTAGAAAAGTTTGTCTACCCATTCCTGTTTCACTATTTTCCCAAGAGCAATTGCAGTGAGATCCTTCAAGGCCATAAGATTTTTCTTTCATAAACAAAAACTGTGTAAACAAAGATGGTAGAATGAAAAATGATTTGTCTACATTCTATTGGAGGATATAAGCAAGTGAGGCTTTGAGGACCCAGAGGATTTCATCCACTTGTATTTGCTTCCAAACTAGGAGAAACAATTTTGAAGATATCTTTATGTCATCTGTTCTTTCTGCTTGTTCTAGTCATGTAATTCTTTCTGTTTGGCTATGGTTAGGTTTTATTTATTTATTTTTTTTTGATCAGCTCAACCCACCCTGAGTACAGGGCTGGCCTGACATGTGGTGCCAGGGACTGAAACACCGTCCCCTGTGCCTACCTAAGCTTGCCTAAGCAGGTGCTTTAGACCTTTGAGCTATCTCGTCAGCCCGTGTTTAGGTTATTTTTTACTATGCAAATTATATGCCTATGGCGGAGGTAGGAGTGGAGAATGTAAAAACATTTGAAGCCTAAAATAAGAGTAGGTTCCTCTATATAGTATTGATATTTGTTTCTGCTGAGTACTGAGAATATTTTCAATCATCTCAATGAGTAAATAGTTCTTTTAAAGTTAGAGTCACAGTTTCCACTAGAGATGCTCACAAGTGATACTGTTACAACAGTTCCATGAGATAGCTGGCACATGTTTACAACTTCTCAGGAAATGTTTTCTGGCTTGATCTGCTTCACAGTAAAATAATTTATGTAGTACTCTCCTGAGGGTGAGCCTGGTGGTGGAGATGGCATAATTCCCATTCATGCTAATCTTGAGGTAGTTTTTGCTGCTGTACCTTTCAGAGAAGGACTGCTGATGGACTCCTGGACCATAGATAGATCCTGAACATTGGCTTCTGCTTTTATTCCTTGGTACCAATCTCACAACTTAAGTTGAACTCAAAAAAGGGCTTTTTGTTTAAAGTGGCTTCACGAGGGCCAGCCAGATAGCTCAGCAGACTAAAGTACCTGCTTAGGCAGACACAGGGGCTGGGATTCAATCCTCAAATGCCATGCCAGCCCCACTCCCTGGGTGTGCCGAGACAGCAACTGAGACTGAGTGTGGTGGCGCATGCCTGGAATGCCAGTGCATGGGAGGTTAAAAATAGGAAGATCACTATGAGTCTGATCTGTGTAGTGAGACCCTGTACTAAATATATTAATAAAATAAAATAAAGTGGCTTCACCAATACCCTCACTCTCTCAGGTTCCTACTTTTTGTTTGAAGCTATCCTAAAAAGCTATTTTATTTTACTAACTCAATGCTATTTTTAAGGATTATTTGAAACAACACTGAGATTTTATCTCATCCCAGAAAGAATAACTATTATCAAAAAATCAACTAATAAAAAATATTGAAGGAGATGTGGGAAAAAGGGAACACTTCCCCCATTGTTGGTAGGAGTGTAGCCTGAAGCAACAACTGTGGAAATCGGTGTAGAGATTCCTCAAAAAATTAGGATTAGAGGCCCCATTCAATCCTAGCTATTCCCCTTCTGGGTATTCTCTAAGAAGGATTAAAGACATCATATCACAGTGATATATGAGTACCCATATTTATAGCAGGACAAGTGGTCACAGCTAGATCCCAGAAACAACCCAGATGCCCATCCACTGAGGAATGGATAAAAAGATGTGGTTTGTTTGTTTGTTTGTTTTTTTACAATGGAGTATTACTTAGCTATGAAATTATAAACTCAAGCTTTTTGTAGATAAATGGATTCAGCTGAGATTACAATCATAAGTGAAATAAATCAGACTTGCATGTATAAATATATTTCTCCCTTACAGTATAAGAAACTGAAAGAGTAAATAAGAACCAAAAGGTATAATAGATATAGTAAAAGGAAAATGAAACCACTCAAAAGGAAAGAAAAACTAGGATGGGAAAAGGAGAAAAAAAAGGAGAAGAAAATATAGATAGATAGATAGATAGATAGATAGATAGATAAGCTAAGATAATTGCACTAGCAATTTCTATTAACTGATTGAAAGGAACAGCTACTATTTGTATTGTTCAATCAATTTTTCATGCCTGTAACCTAGTAATCTGAGCAACTACTTTGTTTTTTTTTTATTAATTTTATTGAGGATCAAATGACAATGAGACAGTTTCAAAACAGGTTAGTAGGACAGTTACAATAATTAGTACATTGCATATTGTTGTCTTCATAGTGCTTATTCATAGTACAAGGTGCAGACATGGTATCCTGTCTGAACGCTATTAGTACAAATCCTTCTTCTCATTGAATGAAGAGAAAGTAGCTGTGTATCTGTCCTAACTATTTTGTACATACAGATACAAAAATGGTCCTTCATTTGTATCCCCTTTTACTGTTTAGTTTTGTCAGAGATGGGTATTCCATTGCCTTTTAAATATTGTAGGTACATGAATTTGGCAAAATAATCCAATATAGTCCAGTAGTCCATAATAGTAGTGGATTATCCATAGGACTGCCAATGTCAGAAGTTATTGACTTTAGCCGTTTACAGCTCAACATATTACTATGGTTTTACTTTTTATACCTCATTTTTATACTTTTCTGCTGGATGGTTAAGATCAAGATAAGGCAAGACCAATATAAAGCAAGAAATGTAACTTTTGTATCTGTCAAGGTCAGTTAAATCCCCTCAGGATTTAGCCTAAAACCCTGTACCGCATTTTGTAGATCCTTTGTCAGTGTCAGCCATGTGGATGAGTCACGGCCATTGCTTGATCAATTTACTTAGCAGCTACTTTGAAGATAATGATATGCACTATAATAACCATTGTACATTTCCTATAATCTTGTTTTGAAATTCTATATCATTTCTGTTTTTGCCCTTAAGATACAAAAAATTCTTTAAAATATTTTTATTCAGCAGTTTATACTTACCATCACTTCAGATAATCTAGTCAGCCAAATTATGAGAAATTAAACTCATCAATAATTGCAAATATCACTTAGAACCACAGCACATGCAGAAGCTTTGATGGAATTATATGTAGCTGGCATATTGATGGCTAAGCACACTTTGTGTGTCTTCACCTTTGTGATGGCTAAACTTGAGTGGCTTGAGAGCTATCCTAAGGACTGGCAGAAGGGCTGGCAAGATAGTTCAGTGGACTAAGCACCTGCTTAGGCAAGCACAAGGACCAGGGTTCGATCCCTCGCACCCCATGCTGTGCCAGCCCCACCCTGAGCCCCATCCCTGTCCCCTCTCCCAGGGCACTGAGCCAGTGACTGAGTCTGGGCATGGTGGTACATGCCTGTAATCTCAGCGCTGGGAAACTTGAAATCAGGAAGGTCATCAGGAGTCCGAGCTGCTGAGTGAGACCCTGCACAAAATACAAAAATCAGCCAAAGGACTGGCAGAACACACTTCTCAGTAAGCTTGGGTGGAGCATGAAGCCATGACCCTGGGCACTATGCTTGGTCCCTCTCCCCTTCGTCTCCTGTGCTGTGTGCTGCTCTGCTTCTCAGCGGATGGGCCCGAATGTGTTGTTTTGCCTAGCCCTTCTGCCATGAGTTTTTCTACACTGGAATCAGCTGTCTAAGGCCTAAGTCCCTTTGAAACATAAACCAAATAAACCTCTTCTCTTTTAGGTGGCAAGTGTCTGCTATTGTACCCAGCAGCGGGAAACCAGACTGATACAACACTCCCCTGCTGTCTTATTTACATCCTGGGATTTACATGGCCACTAATGGGACAAGTGAACCATGTACACAAGATTGACATAGTATTTTCAAAATTAAAATTCCTGTCAGGAATACTAAACACATAATGGCTCTTGATTTTCAGATTATTTTCTTTTCTACTTAAATATCTCTGTGCTCCAGCAAGATATTCCTTAAATTGATAATAAAACAAGTATCGAAAAATGTGTCCCAAATACATTTTATTTGAAACTCTGAGTCCTTGAAACCAAAGACAAGCATTTAATAAAATGGATGAAGTACTTAGAGCAGGAAAAATAGCGAAATGAATACACACCTCAAAGTAAAAACACAAAGGAAATGTGAATACCAAGTTAAAAGGTGACCTAATCACCAGGAACGTAGAACAATCTCTTTCCTTCTATCAGTACAACGGAAAGCTGTGCTCTTTTCACATCCAGTTTCTTTCCTGTTTCATGAGTTCTTACTCTGAGAAAATCTACAAAACAAATGCTTTCTCCATGGTGTTTGCTTTACGGACTCTTAAGAGTATTGGCCAAATCAAGGCAAAACGAACCATAAAAACATTCTTTTGTAGTTTACATAGTTCCGTGGGAAGGAACATATGCAAATTAGAATCACAGACAAAACATATCCTGGTGACATCATGATTTTACTAAAAACTTTCCAACACTAAAAAAAAAAAAAAAAAGCATGTTTTTTCCCTCATTGCCCTCCCCCACTCATGGCACCAGGCACAGCCAGCTGTTGTTTTCCCAGAAAAGAGTTCATTGAAGCACCGCCCTATTTCTGCTGGTCTCATCCTTTAGCATATTTTCAGAGTGCTAAAATCAGTTCCTCGTGTTATGATCAAGGCTGGACTTCTTTGTTCTACAATTTTTTCTGATTAAGATTTTCAAGAAGTTATTAAGAATAATAAACAAAGAATTCAGAGCAAACGTTATGAAGGAATACACATATCCTTGCTGGCCATCCTGACAAAATGCTGAACACTTGCAAGCTGTTGGGGGGAGGGGAAATGAATGCATAATTAAAGTCATAAGCCAAAAAAATTAAAACCAGTAAGAACTTCATTATTCTAGCTTATATCAAATCCAAAACAAGATATTAAACTGATTTTCATAGGAACATTGAAAACATCATAGTTTATAGCTTCATCATTGTAAGCCAAAATTATTTTGGCCAGTGCAGGTCGAAAACAGCACATATAATTATTGTTTCTTGCCTAGACAAAAACAGTCATGCCTACATCACCATTACAGTTAGTAGCAACAAAATCTTCAGCACTCCTACCTCAAATCCTGAAGAAATTCCATAGGAATGAAAGCTGTTTTCTGATTACATGGCTAAGTATTTCATATCTACCAGTCCAGGCAGAAGGGAAGTTTTTTTGAGATCTCCAGAACAAAGAGCTCAAGTGTCCAATGCAGTGTCAGGTGGTAGGCTTTCAAAATACATGTCGTGACAGGGATAAGTCGTTGATCTTAATATGAATTCATTTTGGAGAAATAGGTAAAATATAGGCACTTTTTGTAGAAATAAAACCTGTAACCAGAAAAAAATTCAAAAACTATTTTTTAAAGCACATATGTAGTATTTAACTGGATTGAACTTCTGAAGGTAAATTACCATTCCAGGCCCTGTATGACATGCTGTAGTAGCTGTCATGTGAACTTACTGACAACCTGTAGGGAGGCCTTAGAAGCTGACTGGGAGAAATATTAAGAGAAACAAAATAAAGCTTAGCCTCCGCTGGTCCGTTGGTTCTTCATTACTATCCTTAACTTTTGTTTCGTTTCTTTTTCTGAACAGTTAGAGATCTAGACTTCCACTGGTGCTTCTCCTACTCTTTTTGAACAACCAAAGCTCATGCTGCAATACATCAGAAGCAGACCCACTGAGGCTGGCCAGGAGCGGCTCCCAGCATGCAGCTGCGGGCCTCTTGTCCCTTTGCCAGCTGCCGAGGCCGCTGCAAGACAGCAGCACGAGCAAGGCCTGCAATGGTGCAGAGACTGCAAGCTTGCAGCTTTGGAAGGAAGGAAAGTGAGGTGAGGCGGTGGAGGAGCAGTTTCTACCTTCAGCTTTAACATGGGTCCTTAAATTTACTCTTTACAATAGTTAGAAACAGTGATTAACATGTTTTGACTGCTATTTTTTGAGGTTGTTCTCTGATAAAATAGTTTTTATTTTCTCTGTACTGTGCTTGTCTTATATGAGTCCCAGGGAGGTACTTGCATCTACACATAATGCAAGTAAACATATCTTTCTCTCTTCCTTTCCAACAAGACTGATTTATTTTCAGCATAGCCATAGGCCCAGTTAAACGAAGTCACCCCTCACATACACATTCCAGGATGCTACGTGGCAGAATTCTGGCCAATGAGAGAAAAGAAGATTGCTACACGGGAAGTTTGAGAAAAGGTTACATTCTTTTTAAACTTTTTTTTTAAATCTTTTGCTTATTTATTTATTTGGTATAGAGTCTTGCTACAGAGCTCGGACTCACAGTGATCCCCCTGTCTCAGCCTCATTACTGGAATATTCTTAATTTAAAATATTATGTATCGACCACTGATTTGTTGTGCAAATAACCTTTTTACCACTTCTTTCTTACTTCATGCAAATTATGGGTCCGATGCAGATGGCAGAAGAAAAAGGCTATTTCTGCAATGTGAACACCCAAGGGAGTGTTCAGAGATGAGTACTTCAGAAGGGAGCGTAGAATTTAAATATTTTCATTGTAGAGAAAGATGAAACAGGAGGAATGGCCTGAGCAATTAGACCGTACGCTAAGGATGATTAACTTCACTGTATGTATGTAAGATCCTGGAACATTATGTAAATGACTTTAAATAAACATGATTTGCTCAATTATAGTTTTTAAGTATCACAATTCTCATAATAATTTTAACTGGCATAATACTTAATTGAATCAATATGACATTTTATTTAACTTCTTTCTTATTGCTGGATGTGAACTTTGTTTCAAGTTTTTATCTAAAATATGTTTCTTTTAATATTTTTCTGTAGGCACGTATTTCCCTCCTATTTTATATGATTACTCTTGGACATATTTACCCATAACAGATCTACTTTTTTAAAAGAATATAACATCACTGCCACTTTTTATATTCAATCCCAAAAGACTGCTTGAATTTATAACACCAAAAGCAGAAAATAAGAATGCCAACAACTAGCTCAACAGACTAAGCACCTGGTTAGGCAAGCGCAGGGACCAGGGTTCGAGCCCCAGCACCACATACCGCACCATCCTGTTCCCAGGCACACTGAGCCAGCCACCGAGGCTGGGTGTGGTGGTGCATGCCTGTAATCCCAGCACTGGGGAGGCTGAAATCAGGAGGATCCTATGAGTTTGAGCTGCGTAGGGAGACCCTGTTTTAAAAAAAAGAGAATGCCAACTTGTACAGATTCAGTGGACCACTGTGCCATGGTGCATTCATGTCTTCCTGTCTGCCTATTGCCTACTTGTCTGTGTAATTACCTAATTAAATTATCTCTCTGTATCCATATTTCTAAAAATTTCATAAGGCAAAAGTGTCATCTTATTGTTTTTCTGCTAATTCATTAACTTAATTAATATGTTCATGTAACCCATAGTTGAAAAATCATTAATTTGACCAGTATCTACTATGTTTTCAAAAATGTTTTTGATGTTAAATTCAGTTTATTTAAATTATAAGATTATGCATAGCTCACCATTCTTGCAACTTAAACTGCACCTTACTGATTTCTCTCTTCTTATCTTGGTCAGTCTTGCTAAGGCTTATAAGTTTTATCAAACTTTTCAAGAGACACCTCTTGGATTGGGAAAAAAAATTAGTATATTTTCTATATCCTTCTTATCATTATTATTTCCATTTATCTGGTTTATTTTTCTTATAAATGGCATTATTTTAAGCATGTTTTATTTCTTATTGTTGTTTTCAGTACATAATGTTTATATTTCTGTAGCAGTTGATGCCTCTACATAACACATGTCAATTCCGGGTCCCTCTCCTACCTCTTTCCTCCTTCCATCTCTTGACTCTCTTCTTATTTGAAAGAGATTTGTCTCTATATTTTCTATTATTTATCTTTTATTTTGTTCTTTTTATGTTTTCAGTTTCTCATGCAATATTTAAGCTTGTGCAACTAACTTATTTCATTTATCATGATGGGCTCAAGTACACCTATTTTCCTACAAATAACTCTAGTTTAGCCTTCTTTATGGCAGAGCAATACTCTGGTGTGTGTAAATATCCTATTTTCTTTATCCATTCATAGGTTGATGGACATGTAGCCTGCTTCCAAGTTTTAATGAAGAACTATGCTGCTTAAATATGTGTGTGCCATTATAATACGGTATGCTTAACTCTTGGGAAGATACCCAAAAGATAGACCATGGATCTTAATGTGTTCTCCACTTCTGAGATATTAGCTTCATGTAACAAATTGTGGGATGTATTTTTATTGGCATTTACTTCAAAGTCTTTCTAATCTTTTAATATTTTTTCATTAGTCCATGGATTATTCAGAAATTAATTTTTTAATGTATTTAGTATAGGATCTACATGGTCTTACTACACAGATCAGTGATCCTCCTTTTTTCAGCCTTCCAAGCGCTAAGATTACAGGTGTGCACCACCACTGCCAGTCTCAGTCACTATCTTAGCGTGTCTCCCAGGGCAGGGCTGACATGGTACGCCAGGGATCGAACCCCAGTCTCTCCGTATGCCTAAGCAGATGCTTTAGTCCACTGAGCTATCTAGCCGGCCCTTAATTTTTATTAGAATTTTTCTGCCTGACTAATTTGCTATTTAGCTGCATAGTTACAGGAGATAATTTCTAGTATTTTCTAGTATAATGTCTAGAATTTTCTATTCCCTGACATTTGTTTTTTGGCCCAGTGTGATCTATCCAGGTTCCAAGTTCACACACAGTACAAGAATATATATTCTGTACTTGTGCTAAGCGCTCTGTAAAACTCTACGAGGCACAGATAGTTAAAGTCATTTCTCTTTCTTTTTCTTTTCTTACTGTAATTGCCTTTGTTTAGTTATCCTATCATTTACTGGCATGTTAAGATAAACATGGATTTTCCCATATCTCTCTTTCTGTCTAGCAGTATTTGCTTCGTATATTTCAAAACTCTCTTTAAGAACATACACATTTAAAGAAAGTCTTCCTCATATACTCCTAGTCTTCACTCATCTATTCAAATTTGTAAATAAACTTGACTGGTATATGATTTTTCTCCTTTTAATCTTCAAATCTTATATGCCCATGTACTTAAAATGTCATTTTTTTCATTTAACATCTGCAGTTGCTCTTGGATACAACTTGAGAGTGTTTGTCTTTTAATTGGAAAACTTGGTGCACTTACATTTTATGCAACTATTGCCCTGGTTGGATTTGTATCTTCCATTTTTCTTCTTGATTTTTGCTTATGTGGTCTTCCTTTTTGCCTTAGATTGAGTTTGTTAATTATTTTTAGCATTCCTTTTCATTTCTCCAATCATTTTTTTAAACCTCAACACTGTAAGGTAGCTCTGGGAATTACAATAACTATAATTAAATATTTACAAAATGTAGATACTACTTTATATAGAGGAAATTTAATATTGATGCATTTTTAGGCAAATGCATAAAATGTAATTTGCATATGTACAGTACACCCCACTAGAACGTCTTTTTCTATAGACGTACATCTTTTAAAACAGTTTTTCTCCAGGATTGTTTTGTACCCAGCAGAGACTTGGCAATAGCTGGAGACAGTTTGGATTTTCACATCTGGGAAAAGGGTGTTACTAAAAACTAGTAGAGGCCAAACTACTGCTAAAAATCTTACAGGCTACAGGACAAACCCTTAAAATGAAGAAGGTTCTACAAATGGTCTATAGTGTCAAGGCAATGAAGTATAAACATATAGGTCTTCATTTTCATTTTGGAGGTATAGAAGAGGAAGATTTTAAAAGAAAACTCAACATAATTATGCCATATTAAACAAATCTTAATAAAGCAAATTATTTCCACACAAAATTATAATATGTATTTTAAATTATAGTGTATTGTTTCCTTTAAACTTCATTAAACACATTGGTAAAACAATAAGGTGAGTTTTAAAAGAACACAGGATTTTGAGCTTGACTTGAATATGAATCTCTGGATCCATCACTTTAAAATTTTTGATATCATAGCCTACCTGAAAATCTCATTTTACCATTATAGTTTTTAATCTTTAAAATGGAGATAAAACCTGTCTCCTAAAGTGATTGAGAAATACCTTGCACTTATTCTGCACAAGCAAAGACTTTAACTAGTCTAAAGTTCTGTTTGATCTTAAGAAACTGATTTGTTGACTCTGTGATTTGCCGTATGTGGACGAAGAATATACTGTTAGGGACCCGGCATTGAGTGACCTAACATCAGTGGCTGCAGTCCTGTTTCTGGAGACTCAGGTGGCACTCTGGTTACAGGGTCC
The DNA here is from genome assembly GCA_002564305.1 of Octomys mimax. Taxonomy (NCBI): domain Eukaryota; kingdom Metazoa; phylum Chordata; class Mammalia; order Rodentia; family Octodontidae; genus Octomys; species Octomys mimax. Next base: position 4,800 of record NDGM011132680.1, on the reverse strand, counting down.
AGATGCACTCTGCCACAAATCACTCATTTCAGTGAAACTACAGCAACAAGGGGAGTGATGAGAGGTGGCTGTAGTGCTCTTTCACCATCTTCCCAAGAAAATGCAATGAGTTCATTCTGGGAAGGGGCTATGTTAGTTATCATCTTCAGCAATTCAGCTCCTTATCCAGATGTCACCAGAGCCTGCAGCTCAGAGTCCTGCTGTGTTTAGGCAAGGCTGGGCTTCCTTCCCTTTCTGAGGGTCATACTGGAACTAAGACTTTAGCTCTGAGCCATGCATTCTTCATATTACAGAACAGCCTCAAAATTGGCAGCAAGACTACAGTCTTTTTCCTATCTGCCTCAGAGGTTGACCAGAGGAGCCATCCTTCATCCTGGCTGAACCATCAAAACAGAACATATTCACACACACGCACATGTGAACTCAGACAAATGGCTTATCGTCCACCTCCTAGACTGACTGCCACAGCTGCCTTCCGGACAGGGTATTCAATCACACAAATGTCTCCTGTGTGAAGGCTGTTTCCACCTCCAGTCAGGCAGGTTGTTTTCAGCACATCTGACAAAACAGGCCAGATCTGCACAGCAACCTTTGAGAGGAAGTGCAACAAAAGACATCCAGCTGTGCTGAATTAAAAGGTCTTCATTCATCACCTTCCATCAGTCAAAAAAGCAAAAGGAGGTTGACGTTATTTGTAAGAAATTTAAGGGTGTTATTATTCATCTGTAATTAAAATGAATGGTTTGATTTGGCATTCAGCCTGGAGAAGTATGAATGCTTTTATTTTGCCAGGTTATGAATTTTTCCACATACTGAATAGGTTCTAAGGATGAAGCAATAAGACGGAGGAACTTCATGAAGCAGAATTTTCTCAACCTGCATTCGCTTGCTTTTCTCTGTTTGTTTCTTAATCAGTGTTTCTCTCCCTTTGCTTTTTGGCTTTGGAAAAGTACTTATAGAGAACTAAAATAATAGCATTTTGGGTCTATCAACATAAGAATGTCCCTCTAAAATGTTTTAGATGCCTTAAAAGGCAAAATCTGAGGAAAGTTATTACAAAGGAATAAAGTTGCTTTTCCCAGAGTCCACATATGCTGGAAGCATAACAAGGTGAGGTTTTCTGCAGTGTGAAGTAAAAAGTAGACACAATGAGAATACCAGAACCAGAGATAGACCGTCTTCAATTATTTTTATGCATCCGGAGCTCTACAGCACAGATATAAAGATTTGCCAAGCAATGTTTAAACACATTCCTCCTCAGCCATGCTTTAATTATCCCAGGAAGAAGTTAAAGCAATTCCATGAAACACCAAAACATTAATATTAATTGAATGAGAAAACAAGAACAAAAGGAAAGGCAAAGTAGGAAATGTAAGACAAAGCCAAGATTAAAGTACATAAGCTAAATGTATGCCAGGTCCCTATGCATCTACTACAGATAAGCTCTAGTGCAGCTCTGGGTTTTCCAGCAGCCAGTGTGCAGAGGAAGTTAAAACTAATTATTTGATTTATAATACCCGCAATGTTAACACAGTACAGGCATGTATATTCCTGAGAAATACAATTAACATAGTCTTATGAGCTTGGACTTCGGGAAGAAGAAGTACTCAAATGTATGTGTTAGGAAAGATAGTATTTTTCAGTAACAGTGATAAATTTCTGTATTTGGGGAGTATTTATGTAGTTCCTCCTCTCCCCCAGTAAGGATGAAAACAAAAGTTTCCTTTAAGGCTGCCATAATTGACCCAGGCTGGTACAAAAGTGTGTGCTTCCTAGGCAGGTCCTGCTCAGCCTCTTAGTGAACCTTGGCAGGCATTATCCAGCACCCCGCACTGGGTGGCTCACAAACAATGCACATAGATTGCTCACATTTTGGACGCGAAGAGCTCAAGACAAGGCACCAGCATATGCAGTGTCTGGTGCCGTCTGCTTCTGGTTCACAAATGAGTCGGTGGGGGCTCTCACATGGTAGAGGAGACAAAAGGCTGCACGTCCATTTCTAGGATCTGTGCTTTCATGGTCTAATCATATCCTATAGGCCTTGTCTTCTCACACCATAACTTTGAGACATAGAATATAACATGTAGACTTGGGTGGCGGGGTATGGGAGATAAAGACTTTTTGTCTATAGCAGCCAGTAAGCTGCACATGAGAACAGCATCAGGTCAGATGGAAGCCCATTGATGTTTGTGCTCTCTGTATCTCACTGCTTGGTGTTTGAAAAATACTTTACACTTACCATTAAGTAAATCCAGGTATTATTCAAATCAGTTTCACCTTTATTATATCCAGACTCGGTTATGTGTACAATTAAGCTCTGACTGGTTTGCCCAAGGCCTTTCAATTCCTAAGGAGCCTCCATACAGCTTTTACCACTTCTTACATATCCATGGGCCAGAGAGTCCCAGAAGAGAACTTACACTTGCAGTTCCTGTTCTTGACTTGGCCCAGCTGGTCACAGAAACTTGTAAACAACAGTGAAAATGTCAATCTTTATAATTTGGTTGGTCCCTTTTTCAGTATTTTCTTACTGAGCATTCCAGGACCAATTTTTTTTTTAGACTTGCTGCTTAATTTCTGTTTGACTAGTTTCATTAGTACTACTACTAATGTTAATCATTTATACTGACACTAATTTTTATAACTGATAGTTATAAAAATTAATAGTTATAAAAAAATTTTATACCAAATAGTTTCAAAGAACAACTTTCTCAAATTACTTTTCAGAAAGGGATATGTGAGAGTTCTGAAACACAAGAAAGAAAATATGTAATTTTCAGTTTGCACAGCTAAGTCACCATTTCTAAACAAAACCAAAATTATTGTTAAGTTTTATTCTATCCTGAATGAACACTGTAAATGTATTCCCTAGAATAGGTCTCTCAAACTTTCTAGAAGTAGAAAACTATCTTCTTATGAGTGTTTGTTTAAAAAGTGAATTCTCCAATCTATCCAATTCAAACTTTCTGAATAAGAGTCTTTCAAAAGAATCAAGGCCTATTCATAGGAAACCATGTCATCACAGACTTAGGGTGAGCCTCAGTTCATGTCTCACTTCTACTTACTGTGTTTCCAAAGGGAAGTGTATTACCCTCTATGTGGTTCTATTTCTCCATGTGGGAAATGAGGTCATGATTGTTAGGAGCCCTAAAATTAATGGCAAATTAGTAGAGAAGGACTTGGCAAAAGAAACTGAAGAAGAGCCAAAGATGATCTTTGGAGAGGTCCATTTCTGGGTGATATTGAAAAAGCTTATCCAATTTTCTTATGTCTGACATTCTAATTAGATTTTCCCCGGTTCTGAAAAGGATAGGGATGAGACTAATGTTCAAAACACAGATGAATTCTCAGACTGCCTTTAGATACCAGAAGGATCATCAATCCTAATATCACTAAAATTTAAGCATGATTTAAAAGAAGTTATGACCAATCATTCTAACAATGTACCCTCATCATGCTTGTACAAATTTTCCATTTTAAATCTGAACATATACCTGTTAGCAGTGAACTTGGTCACATGTCTCAAGTAGTACACTTTCAAATAATGCTCCAAAAGACGTAGAAGACATCCACTGCTTCTGAAGAAAGATATTCTGCATCCACATTAACTGCCAAATAATCTTCACAGAAATGACAAACTCAAGAAAACATAGGCAGGATTTTGATTCTCCAATCAGGGGGCACATTGAGGACATTTATATCAAAATGTATAGTAGCCAGAACCAAAATGCATAAGTAATGACTCCACATTGCAATTATCATGCCGAAACTGGTTGTTGACAAGCCAGATGGCCGCAATCAGTAATGCCTCGGGCTCTGGCGTCGCTGCTTAAGACAAGCAGGACTGCAAAACCCCACGCCTGTGAGACCCCTTAAGCAGAGTACAGCAGAGGCCCTCTGCATAGCTGAGGAACAATGCTTTCAGATTCTTTTGTTATTCTGCAGTGCCTCAAAATTTGTTAAGTCTTCTCGTCTTCTACCCTAAGGGTCATTGGGAATTTAATCAAGTTATTATTTGCAGACTGGGGATAAATTCAGTCACTCACAAAAGAACCAAGTTCAGTTCCCAATTTCAATGCACACTTCCTTCTAAACTCTAAATGAAGAGTAAAGCCATATCTGGAAAGAGCATTGTACTTGTGGGTCTCTTTTTAAATGAAATGGAGGATAGAATAATACCAAAAGCAAAACAAGGAGCTATAAGCTATTAATTCCATTATGCAATGTGCTCAACAAACTCTGATGGCTTTGTTTAGATTATAATAGCTTGCGCCTTCATTTAACTATTCAGAAAACATAAGGCATTTTATGTAGTAGGATGTGAGATATTAATGATAAATCTTGTGCTAGTACTTTTAAGATGTCACATTCATGAAGCATCTCTTTAGCGGAGAGCCATGCTCCTTTTACATCCTTCAGAACCTCTGCTGATTTGCTTTGCTGCTAGGGGGTTCTAAAACAGATCAAATCACTGCAGTAGATAAGTTATGACCAAGCCTCCTGTTCTTTGTTGGTACTATTATTAATGAAATCTACCCTTCTTATCTGAGAGAACTCACAAATTATGCCATGAAAAATCTCATATCATGGTGTTATAGGCAGCACAATTAGAAATAGTATAGTCAGTCAGACAGTACTAGGCTTTCAGAAGGAGCCAGTATGGAAGACAAGACACCTATAGGAGACAAAGACACTTCACTGTGGCCCAGACCTCAAGACAGAAGATTAAAACTACAATTTTTTTTTGGAACCAGGGATTGAACTCAGGCCCTTGCGCTTGCCAGGGAAGCCCTTATTCCA
>NDGM011132679.1:0-10637 GCA_002564305.1 Octomys mimax | reverse complement strand
ATGAATACACTTATCCTCAGACATACAGGAGCAGGAAGAGAGCACTTCTAAAGATGAAAATACATTTACAGACAAAGTGAGAGTCACATCCCCTGGAAAATTGTTTCTCTAGCTCCACTTGAGAAAATAGCAATCTAGCCAAGCCAAGCCAAAGGCCTACTGCCTTCACAGGCAGGACCAGGGGGTTTTGAAGTTATGGAGGATCTACATTATGACCACACTGCCAACTTCAGTCTCAGTCATTGTCAACCCTTGCTCTAATCTACAATCTACAAGGTCAATCATGGGCACAAAACCAACAGCCTTTGGTTTCATTAGCACCTCTTCTAAAGTGAGTCAATTGATCTTTCATCCCCTCCCTTGCCTCCCATCTCTGTCTGTCTGTCTGTCTGTCTGTCTCTCTCTCTCTCTCTCTTCCTCCCCCACCCCTCCCTCTTCCCTCCCTCTTATCCTCCCTCCATCTCTCTCTCTTTTCCTTTCTCTCCCTCTCTCTTTTCTCCTATGCTAGAAAAATGTTTCCTATTTCTTGGTTGTTTGCACATAAGCCCATATTTTTGTCTCCAAGACATGAAGTGCTGAGAACACCCACTGACTCCCAAACTGAGACCCTGAAAGGTTCACTAAGTTTTGCTGATGGATAGCTTGGATCAATGATGATGATGATGATGATGATGATGATGATGATGATGATAAAACTCATCTTTAAATGTTATACAATTTAAATATTTTAAAAGTGGAGAAAATATATGATAACAGCAATACACAAAATGTAGGATTTCTTCATATTAAACATGATTTTATTTTTTAAAATAGTTGTTCAAACAAACTTAAGTTCCCTATAATGTCTGATTTCACCCCTAATCAGCCCTTGCTGTTAAAGCCCTCCATATAGCTCTAAGAAAAGGCTGTTCATCCAAGCTGTTCTTCCTTGCAAGAGTTTGATAGTGAAAAACTTTACAAAGCATAAAAAATTTACTGGGGTTAGGACCAAATAGATCTGCCTTTGAAAACAGTGCCAACACCTACTAGCTGGGTGCCTTTCAGTGAGTTATTTAATACATCTAAACCTCAATTTCCTGCATTGCTGAATGGGATAATAATGAAACAGATGATAGAAGATTTGATAGTCATAGAGTCTATTAAATTTATGAAATTGAATTTTAAAATTTATTTATTACTAATCTCAACTTTAAACCCCCATTTCTATTGACAGTGGAAAGCTTTTAATCCTACAGTATGCTAATTTATTTCTTTCCATTTCAAGACTTTCTTTGAGGGCAAATATTCACCTAAGTTTGAAGATCTCTCCAATTTCTCTGTCCCTGGAAGGCATCTGGATAGGAAGCAAATCTTATGCAACCTAATAGAATTAGAATGGGGATGGCATCTTTCAGCTCAGGTCCCATTGCAAGAGGTTACATCTGTTCTGGTCCACATGCTGCATGTGCCCAAGCCAATGACAGCTATGGCCCAGGGCCAACAGCAACAAGATAGCCCTCTCTGGTCTGCATCTGGGTTGACCTAACATTAGTGTTCCCTGCTCTCATGCCACATCCTGGATGGTCTGCAGATTTTTCTGATAGCATTCAACTGCTTTTAAGCTTCCTACAGTGTAGAATCTCAAAAAGGCAGGTAAGGCTCTCTAAAGCTGTCCCTAGCAGCATATCTCCACCAATATCTTCCTCCTTGTGGGTGCCTCCTATAACTTACTCCTGCCATTCCCAACATGGCACACTGGCACCCACTCCTGCACTAATGTCCCCACTATCTTCACTAAAAAAGCCAGGACAGTGGTGGATAAGGTTTGAGGTGGATGTGAAGCTAAGTGGGCATTCTCCCAGGATGGACAGCAAGAACCTAGGACAACTCTGCCTTCAATAAAACAACTTCCTGATTTATCCCCTACTTCTATGTGTCCTGGAAAACCTCTTAATTCCATGGATTATATGGCCAAGCAAGACATGAAAATGTGGAAGTCACTTGCAGTCACAAATTATTCAAATATTTGTTGCACATCAAACAAAAGCCTTTGTATGTTCTCAGTCCACAAAAACAGTAAAAATAAACAAATTAAATAAAAACCAGTGATGAAAAATGAAATAATTTCTGACAAAACAGGTGAACACTTATAAACTTGAGACAAATCAAGTCTTAAAATGATACTTATCTCTAAGGATCATGAGCATTAACTAACATTGACCTCCTGGAAAATATAAGTGATATATAAATGCTAAACAATTTATGGCTTGCTGAACTACTTACGATGCTTTCTGAAATACCACACAATACTGATATTCTTAGAGATTAATCCCCACAAGAGCAATTGACTTTCAGAGCGGCATTTTTATGAATCTAATACTGATATCCTGTGCAGCAATGGAACATATATTAAAAGAAAAAAATCTATCAATACCTTGAGGACAATATTAGGATGCCCAGGAAACTGTACCTAGTTTCCAAAAGAAAGCCATTCCACCAGAGCAGCTTTCCTAAAAAACACTGACAGGGGAAAAAATAGGTTGGCTATTTCAAGGAAAATTACATGAACATTCACATGTCAACAATATGCTAGGTATTGGGACTACAATACAGAAATAAATAACATCTGATCCTTGTCATGAGGTCCCTTGTGTCCACCTGCACTCTAGCTATATAGATATCTATCTTGGTTACCTTTCTCTGCCTCTGAGATGAAATATACAATGCCCAAAATTAAAGAGAGAAAGGATTATTAGGCACCAATTTGTAGAGGTTTCAGTCCATACTTGGCTGGCTCCAAGGCAGAGTGGAACATGGCGGAGGGGCAATGGTTCATGGCAGTGGAAAACAACATAAGGGAGGAAGAAGAAAGCAAGGCCCTTCCTCCCTTATGTTGTATGCAGATCATCTGGGTGTAGGGTGGGTGTAGCACTCACACCCATAATCCCAGTATTGAACCATGAATCAATCACAAATTCTAAATATTTACCACTAAGACTACATGAGGCTTTGCAGGAACATGGAGACACAAGCCATAACAGTATCTCTTCTGTACCCTGTCTTGTCTACTAGTACTATCTGTAGAATTCTCCAAGTCTCCCTGGCCTCTACAACATGAATGTCATCTCCTACCCCTCAAATGCCAAATTCAATGAGTCAACAAGCCCTAGAATAGTTGTCCTAATCTTTCATGACCAAGAGTTGCCCTTGGCAATGGTTGGCCTGCCCTTGGGGCTATATCTACACCAGCTCACCACTCCATCAGTGTTGAAGGAAGCCCTGAGTGGAGAAGCAAACAGGAGCAAGAAAGAGCAACTGTGTTCTACATCTGTGACTAAAATCAAACACAGGAATGTAAGATCAGGCATCCAAGAGTCTGTTCTACCTACTATACTAACCAAAGAGGGCCATAGCAGAAAGATGATGAAGTAAGTTTTAAATGGAGACTGAGAATAAGTGACTAGAGAGAGGTGGAGGAAGACAAAGGTGGTAGGAACATAAACAAGAGGGAGATGGAAAAGAGAAAGTCAGGAATTTGTAGCTAAGTGAGAGGAAGCAGTTAGGATCCCAAAATAGTTCCCCCTACCTGCTCAGGGTAATAAGATAAAGAGCACAAATCAGGTTTCCAGGCAAGTAGATATCTTTAGAAGGAGAAACAGGACAAATAGTGCCACTAAGTGAAAATAATGCCACTAAGTAAAAAGTGGTTAGGAGCTCTTACAGGGCCCTCACCATCTGTCAGAACAGGTTTGAAGTAACAGAGATAGGAGTCAGAAGGGTAGCATGAAGCACCATCCAGAGATTAGAAAAACAAATGACATAGAGCTTCTCTCTCAGATACAGTAATATTCTGAGTGAGGAATTTGACAATTTTAAATTTTAAATTTGCCATTCCAAGGAAGAATTAGAAAAGGAAATTACTTGAACATGTATTCCAAAGTGATTGGCAACCATTACTGCTATAAAAATATAAAAATGCACTTCCTGCACTGGTCTGAGATTCCTGGCATGTGTGATTGAGAGGTTAACACAGAAAGTGTGAGTGGGGGCAGCCAACACCTAGATAGCTTTGCTCCTGCTAACCTTCCAGTTTTTTTGTTTGTTTGTTTGTTTTGTTTTTTACCATAGATGCCTGAAATTCCAAGGCATTTGTTTTAGGTAGAAGGAAAAAGAATGAACAATCAAATATTGAATGCTGTCATGTACTAGCTCCATGCCAGAGGATTTATACACACGATCTCCTTAAATCCTCAGGACATACTCACGGGTAAAGATATTGAATCCTCATTTTGCAGAAGAGAAAATTAAAACTGAGAGTGGTTTTTAAAAAGGCCCTGCATGCTGAGGAGATAGCTCAGTAGAATAAACACTTGCCTGGCAAGCGCAAGGGCCTGAGTTCAATCCCTGGTTCCGCCCTTTTACTAAAAAGGCCCTGCATCACCCAGCTAATTAGAAGCACTTTGCCCCTGAGAATTTCCATTCTCTTTCCTATTCATCTGCCCCTTTGGACTTAAAGATTTATCCCTTAATAATAGTAATGCATTTTCCCCTAAAAAAATAATCACACACTTTAGATAGCATGACAGCCTCTCATTGATTAAATGTACATCTATTCAGCACTTTGTTGGGTTTATTCATTCACCATATAGTCAGAGTCCTAACATGTGCCAGACACTAACCTACTCACTAGGGCTATCTCAGTGTGTAAGAGAGAGAGTCACACAAATCAAATAAGTACCAAAATTATAAACCACACTGTGGAATGTGCCATGAGGGAAGCAAGGCTGGGGCAGAAAACACTAGGACAGAGTGGCCTTCACTAGAAGATGACATTCAAAACAAGAATTATAGAATGAAAGGATCCCCTGTTCCTGGACAGGTAAAACCAACACTGTGGCCATTGTCAGAATGGTCACAATAGCAAAAATACATGTAGCTTTAAGGAAATCTCAATCAAAATACCAACAGCATACCAACTTCACAAAGCTAGTAAAAACAATCCTAAACACATGTGAAATCAGAAAAGGCCTAAATTTAGGCAAAAGATACCAATCAAGAGCAAAGCAGGAGATATCACAATTTCAGGCTTGTTATATTACAAAGCTACAGTGATAAAAACAGCAAGGCACTGATGCAAATACAGACATGTTGATAGAGAAACAGAAATAAGGAAATAGCAACAATCCCAGGCACTTCCAGCTATCTGATTTTTCAACAAAGAAGTCAAAAATATACACTGGAGAAAAAAACAAGTTCTTTAACAATGGCACTGGGAAAACTGGTTATTTACATCCAAAAGAATAAATCTAGACACATCTATTGCCATGTATTCAAAACAAATCAGAATGGGCTAAAGACTTAGATATAAAAAGAAAAATGTTGAACCCTCTGTAAGATAAAATGGATAAGATTCTTGAAGACATAAACATAGACAAGGACTTTCTGAACAGAACACAATTGCACAAAAAAAAAAAAAAGTAAGAATCCACAAATGATTTGTTTATTGAAGGGATCAGTTAAGGCTTAAATTTTTTATTTTAACCAACTTTACATGCTTAAATCTGGTAATACGAGCAACTACTTTGAAGACAACAATGTGCAATATTATAACCATTGTTGAATTCCTATTATCTTTATCATTTCTAATTTCTATTATTTTTATTCTCTGTAAAATTTAAAAAAAGAATCAACCCATAGGATTATATCAAACATTGAAGTTCCGCACAATAAAAGAAGCAACAGAAATAACAGATAACAAAGTGGGGGGAAAATGCCACCTACTCTTGGAACAGAAAACTAATATTTAGAATATATAAATAACAAAAAATAGATCTCCCACTAAAAAATAATCAAAGATCCAATTAAAAACTGGGCAGTTGAAATCAATGCACTTCTCAAAAAAATAAGTAAAAGTAGCCAGTAAGTACACTGTAAAAATGTTCAGTACCTTTGGCCATCAGAGAGATAACTTAATCAAAGCAACTCTGAGCTTTAAGCTTCTTCTAAGAGGTCAGTAGATCAAGATATTACCTTAATATATCCCAGGTAATTCTTTAATAAGCCTGTTCTTTCAAATACACCCCATCAGCTATTTCTGTCACCCCAACAATACCATCAAATTATGATCTTGCCAATGGGTAAGCCATAGATGAAGTTAGAACCTTCCTAATCTAATCACCTTCTAACAGCTCCACCTCTGAACCCACAAGACTGTTAGAGGACATTTTAGATCTAACTATCACAGAGACCTAGTAGAATAGAAAAATGCAGTAAAGAAAACTGAGAAGGAACAGCCAGTGAAGTTTGAGGAGACCTCAGGGTAGAAGCAAGAAAAATGACTGCTTAAGGCTGTTCTAAGACTGTGGCGAGATGAAGAATGATGTGAGAGTTAACTGATGAATAGGTTAGAAATCTCATTCTGAGAGAGTTCACAGTTGGATGAGGAAGAAGGCTATGAGTGATGAAGGAATAAAAGACTTAGTATAACATTTATTGAGCACTTACTATGTGACAGGAGCTAAGCTAATGACTTAGCTACATTATTGTCAAAGCCCCTAGTGAAGAAGAAATCATTATTATCCTTATTTTACAACAGAAGTTTGGAGAGTGTTAGAAGCTCTCCAATAGTCACAAAACTAGTAAGGAGGTGTATCTGGATTTCAAGACAGGAAAGGAGATTCCCAATAAGCCCTTTAACCTCAAAGTCATCTGCCTTTAATTGGGGGCATAGATATAGGGCCCACTCCAGTATTACTCCCTTTGTTTCTTCCTAACTTACTCTTCTCTGTTCCTCCCCTATACATCAGGGCTGGGCAGCTCTTCTTCCCATGACTGCTTAACATACTGGTGCTCAGGAGGGTAGCACCACCCCTGGAGCTCTGAATCACAGGGGACTCTCTATCTCCTCAGTCCTGCACAACTACAAAGCTAACTTTGCCATAAGACCCATCAAGAATTCAACCCTCAGACCTGGCCTATGAATTTATAATCTTCATTTTAATCCATAACCCAAATAGATACGTCTCAAGGACTTTGGGTGTGGGTTGACACAACAGACCCACTGGAGCAGCAAAGAGAATAATCATTGCTGATAAATCTAAGAAAAATTGGAGGAAAAGCTATTTTAGCTTAAATTGCTTCCTATAAAACAGTTTTGAAGGTAAAAGGTACTATCTTCTTGTCAGTGTCAACATTTCTCTCCCTGGATAGGTAAAATTATGTTTCTGTCAATGACTGAATCTCTCCAAGAAGGAGGTAGCGTTTTGTTTGGTTTCTGGAAAGAAAAGACTGAGTCTAATAAAACTGATAACCATGCAGATGTGTAAAGGACATTTGCATGCAACACAAGTGAATGTCACCAAAGTTATAATGCAGGTGCTTCAAGAAGCTCCTACTGTCAGCAATAAGTGTATATCCAGAAGTCTTAAACCTTGTCAATATTAATTGATTCAATTGACTAGATGAATATTTTTTACTGAATTTTGGCTGTTTGTGTGATAGATGTAGTCATATACTATATGTTAACATCTCCTCTCCATTATCTTATCAGCTGATTATCAGCCACCACTATTTAGAACTATGCCTTCAACTTCTTCCTTGGATGCTGCTGAACCAACCTTCTCTATAGACTATCACCTGTTCCTTAGAGTTCGATTGTACTATAAAACAAAAACAAGTAAAAGACACGCCTGGTCCAGCATTACAACTCTACATCCCAGCCTCCTGATCTGACAGTGTCAGTTTGGGGTTTTTTCTAGTTTCTTTCTCCCTCCCTCTGTGTGATTAATGGCATGCCAACTAAGTCTGCTGTGGTTAAAATCTTCATCTTTAAGAGGAAATCTAGAAGCCTATGGCTGCAGAAAGGATCAAAAGGAATTTCTCTGAGGGGTTAAAAGCAATTCCTTCCTGTGGAAGAGAACCAAAGTTTCTTTATTTCATAGCTGCTGAGCTGATGCTTGCATGACTTGGGATCTAGCATGAGCAAGTGCCCAGAAAACCAGGAGTCAGTTGTGAGAAATGGAAACAGAAGCACTGTGTGCAGTGCTTGAGTTTTTGGACCCAAGAGCACTGATGTTCTCTAGAGTATTAAAGGACATATGTGCCCTACCTTATGTATGGCACAGGTCTGTGCTATCCTCATATCTTGTCCCAGTTCATTACTCTCAAAGCAATAGCTAATCTTAGCTGTGTGCATCTTTTGTAAAGGTATATATATGAATCTCAGAAAGCCCAAACCCCAAGTGAATTTTATCACCAAATAATCTTAATTCATTTTCTTTTGCTATAACAAAGCATCTAAGGTGTGGTACTTTATTTTTTTCAAATGACTGTTTATATAGCTCAATGTTTTAGAGACTATAATTCCACACTTAGGTGGCTGGATGGTTTGACTTCTAGTAAGGACCCCCTCTGACTGGGGGCATATTAGGTGGCATTCTGGCAGGATAATGTGTGACAGGAAGAGATCACATGGTATCCTAGAAAAAAAGGGGAGATTCAAGAGACAGGGTCAGTCTTTTGTAACACACCATTCTCAAGGGAACCACTTGTTCTGCAAGACCAGCACCAATCCCTGCTGAGGGCAGAGCCCCCAGGGACCCAACGACCTCCCAATAAGGCTCACCCTTAAAGGTCTTCCTATCTCTTAGTACCACTACATGGGGACCAAGCTTTGAACCCTTGAGGGACAAACTACATCCAAATCACAGCAGTCATACAATCAACAGAAATTAAAGTTTAAATTTTTTTCTAAATTATGTCATTATAGATATTCTAAAATATGTCATAATATATTTGCTCCAATTTTTCTCTATTCTTCCTCTTCTACCCCCACATCAAATAAATAAAACTACAATCCATCTAAAATACAGCTGATTATAATATACAACATTGTTTTAAGAGCTATCAAGAAGGAAAAATAAAGTTGCCAATTAAACCCTGACTCAGCTTCTGAGACACTAAAAACATTCAGCAAAAAAAAAAATCTTTCAACACACACANAAAAAAAAAAAAATCTTTCAACACACACACACACACACACACACACACACATCATTCAATGATCTTCTCTAGTAAAGTTAGAAAAAAAAAACACCATTAAGAACAAATTTTCCAAAGAAGATATATTTATGTCATCCCTAAAAAGGAGGAGGTAGTGTTTGAGGTTTATTTCATGGCATATATTTTGCTGCCTAAAGACAATTCAGAACAGCATTGACAGATAATGGGCCACATTTCATATCTGAGAAAAGTATCTTATTTTTAAAACTGAAAGCAGAGACTCATTAGATTTCCTTTCACTCTTGCCTCAGAATAACAGGACAATTTCCATCATACCTGTTCCTTTTTCTTCCCTCCCTTCAGCTTCTGTTTCCTTCTCTTCTTTCTGTGTCTCTCTCCCTCCACCTTTCCCAATCTCAATTAATTGTCTCCATAGCCCATTAATGTGGCTTGCCTCTATAGTCCTTAAAAATCACTTTGTATGTGTTTATTATATTTGATAGGAAATAATTTTATTGAAGCTCATTTTATGTCCCATTTATAAGTAATCTCATGTCTCTATGTCTGTACTGTTACCCCTAGGAAGGTAGTATTTTTAGCTTTAAAAAAAGTTCATTATAACCATGGAGATCATAATGGGGACTCATGAAGCTGCAGGGCTGGTACAGTGACTCCATTTCCTAAACAGCCTGGCACCTAACTATAATGGAGAGGACTTGCATTTATCTGGCATAATGCTCCTGATACCTAATAGTGGCCATTTTCTCTTCAACACTAAGGACTTATTTAGATCAACTTACTCATTGCATTGGTTATTCGCTAAAACTTTAACTAGGTCACTCATAAAAAGTTGATGCCAATTCATCCAAGTTTAATTATTCATCAACTCAACATTTGTTGTGTCCAAGCTTTTTCCTGACACTCTGCCCAGTACTCATGACAGATCAACAGCTAAGACACAGTCTCTGGTTTCAAGTGTAACAAAAAAGGGAAACATATAAAAAGTATCACATAGTCAAAACCCAAGCACATGATCACACACCTGTCATCCCAGCACTTGAGAAGCTGAGGCAGGAGGATTACAAGTTCAAGGCAGCCTGAATTATATAGTAAGACCAGGGCTTAAAGGAAAACAACAGGGCTTTCATCAGGGCAGAGTGGTAAGTGGCAGCAACTTAGCCTCTCCAAGATTTGGAATCCAGATACTAGATAATAACAGAGAAGAAAAACAAGACAGAGAGAGAAAAGAAGCAGATCTGTACAGTAGGGAAAGAATTGACAAGAAATTGAAGAGACAGACTGCAATGCAGAGAATGGAATGAAAGAGTCCAGAGTCCAGACTTTCTCCCAGTCTAACTGTGCTGTAGCAAAGTTAGCACTGATGGCATAAAGGGTTTCCAGGGAGAAACTATGGCAAAACTGGGTTGGGGGTTGTGGTCTAGGGCAGTGCAGGATTTTTCTCTGACAGCAGCACCCTCACAGGGAACAGCTGGAGAAGGATCCCAGTGCTGGTGCCTGCCATACCCTGGAAGGAGAGTAAAATTGGGTGCCATTCTACAAAAGGCCTGTTTGGATCTGGGACAAAGAACAAGTACAAGGGGCCGGGGAGATGGCTCAGTAGAATAAGCGCTTGCCTGGCAAGCGCAAGGGTCTGAGTT
>NDGM011132673.1:0-10635 GCA_002564305.1 Octomys mimax | reverse complement strand
GCCAGTAACCAAACATCTAACAGTTTATCAATCCTTGTTATAAGTACCAATCTTCTCCCCTCCTCTATGTTAATAAAAGACAGTGAAAGGCGACTTCCTAAGTGACTAGAATGCATTATTTGCATACTGGATTTCTAAGATAACTTGGACATTATCTGTCTCACCATGTGTTCATGATTTTCTCAAAATAATTTAAGATACAGATAAAAGATTCTATAAATATGTAATACTCAACCTTCTGAAGCACGAAGGAACAAATATCTTTAATATTTAGTATATTTTGAGTCAATTGCTCTAGGCAGAAGCTGGCAGAATCTCCTAAGGAGAGTGCTGCTCTTTAGTTGTGGGAAAAAAAATGCTTGTTGGGATTTTGATTATGCAAAACCTGTCAATCCAAGATATGAGTCTAAATGAGAGATATTCAAACAAGGAGGGAGCTACATGTCTCTGTATGATAAATGTGCTTGTTGTTATCAGTAACTCCCTGTGCCCATAGTACTTCCTACCTATCCAGCACCCAGGGAAGCTGTCCTTTCAAAGGCACTAACCAGGTTTCCCCCCTATGGCTTCCACTGGGGTTCAATCTACAGGAAGAACTCATAGGGGAGGAATGGACACTGTAGGTATTTATTTTTTAAGTTTTAAAAATATTTTTTCATCCTTTTGAGACAGGATCTCACTATGTAGCTCAGGCTGACCTTGAGCTCACTTTGTAGCCCAGGCTGGTCTCAAACTCACAACACTTTTCCTGCCTCAGCCTCCCAAATGCTGGGGTTATAGACGGACATGACCCCACCCAATAGGTATTTATCACCTTGTACATCTTCCCTGGTCCATACCAGTTTTTAGTATTGGCTTCATTTCTCCAGAGGTCCAGCTCCTGAAGGGGGCTTCACTTCTAGGTTGTAGCCTCCACCAGGCTCTAGTAATGCAGAAAAGGGCCAGGCATGGTACAGCCTCCCACCATTGCTAGTCTCTGTGGATTTTACTACCCTTTGTGGATTCCTTTCACCCAGGTAATGAGCCTCACCACTGAACTGTCTTCCATCAAGCTCCTTCATTCTCTGCCTGGTTCTTGCTGCCACCCTGGTTGCTATCCACTATCAGGGACATCCTTTTGTACCTGAGATAGAAGCAGGTAGAGGCTCTGTCCCTTTGAGAAGACAAAGGAGAACAGGCTCTGATGTAGGACAAAAACCACACGAGAGGCTGCTGTGCCTCAACCAGCCAGCTCCACACAGGACAAAATGGCTGAGCTTTAAAGCCTTTTTCTTTGTCTGACTTCTTTCTAACTCTCCATTACCTCCATACTCTCCAAATCTTGAAAAAGTATCACACATAAGTAAATGGGACTTGATTAGATGCTGGGGTCCAAACAGCTTTCATCTTTCAGGGCCACTAGGCTGCGAAGGCAGTGCAAGGGGCCAGCGGAGCAGTCAGAGGTGAGATCAGTGGCTCTCCTGTGGATGCCTGAAGCCCACAACTGCCTCCAAATATGGAAAACAGTAAAGACTTGTTTGGTTCTTAAAAGAGGAGGAACGGCCATCTCATATGAAGAGCGAAAAAAAAAAAAAAACACTCCCAAAGATACCATCCCGGTAAACACAAGGCTAGAGCCATGCCACCAGCATGCGATTTTTTTTTTTTCCACTTCAGAAATAAAACTTTCTAGAATTACTAAATAACTTGTCACATACACTGGAGCCAGGAAAATAGAAGTAACCCAAGATAAGTACTGCAGGTCTGAAAGCACAGGAGGTCGTATGACACTCGAAGGAACCCTTCGCCAGCCCCGAGCGCGTATTTTCTGCCTTAAGTAGAACAGGTGGAAGCATCAGGGTTCAGGGGCACTCATAGCCTTGCCTGTGTCAAAGACTGAGCTGATGCTGAGTTCAGCCCTAAGCTTCCATTTAGAACAGCAAATTTTTTGTTTTTTGTTTTTTTTAAAAAAGGTGAAAGCAATCTGAAGGGGAAATATTTTGAATTTCCACAGAAATGTTTGAAAAGTATAATTATCATGCAAGGATTGCCTTGAAGGTCTTGTTTTGATCTCTTTGAATGCTATTCAAACAGGACAAATATTGGCTAATGGGATGAGTGCATCTGAAATCACTGGACCGTTTAATAGTTCTTCCAAATGTGAAATTCTCATTTCTGTGAGCTTTTGCTTAGAGAGATTTAATTATCAGGAATAGAAAATAGTGCTAAAATAGTATGAATATTCTCCCAGTGCACTCCCTCCTGGACAGTGTGTAGCCACCCCCAGACACTCTTATCTTTTCAGGTCTCTGTGTATTTTCCCCTCCCGGGGCACATTTCCTGCCTACCTCCCTGCTTCATCCCACAGAGGCTTACATGCCTGCAGGAAGCCATTCTGATTCTCCAGCTATATCATTTATTCATACACAGTGACCGAGGGCCCTCAGAGCATTTCATGTTTGTGGCTCATGGTCCCATCAGCTAGGATGGCTTCTTGCTTCAGAGATAACGGAAATTAAAAGAAAAATAAAAAACAAGGTTTTCAGGGAAAAGCTTTAATTGAAAGTAAAATAAAATAAACATAGCTGTGACAAAGATCAAGTTGATCTGCTAACAAAGATAATAAGAACAAATAGGGAAATAGTGATCAGCTAGAGATCAAACTAGGCCACCCACAAAAGCAGGAAGCTAGTCTTTAACTATTAGCTGAGGTGGCCCAGGGTCTAGTTGACTAATATCTCTGTGCTGATTTCACAACTTAGGTTGAATCCTTATGACTTGAGGGACATTTTGGTTCCAATGGGAAGAACTTTCAAGGCTTGGGGGATAGTTTCAGTCATGCGAGGCTTTGCTGGAATCCAAGGTGACCTAGATTCAGGGGCAGAGAAGATTTCAGGGCAGGGCTGTAATCTGTATCCTGTTATCCTCAACTACTACTAAAGGGTAGTGAGATAGGCTATGTAATTTAATAAACCTTGTTTTGTCAGCTTTTAGACAGAGACTCCCTAAATAACTCACCTGCCTTTATGCAGAGCTGAGAAGGTTTTAACACAGAGTTGGGGTGTGTGTGTGTGTGTGTGTGTGTGTGTGTGTTTTGGCTGAACCAGGAATTGAACTTAGGCCCTTGTGCTTGCCAGGCAAGCACTTATTCTACTGAGCCATCTCCCCAGCCCCCTTAACACAGTTTTAAAAAGTGAAGGTCCAGCTTTTTTCTACTTTCAGTTATCATGACTGAAACTATCTTTTAAGCTTTGAGAATTCTGACCTAAATTTCTTGTAGAATGCAGCAGTGAATCTGTCAGGACCTGGGTTTTTCTTTGTTGAAAGTTTTCTTTTTCTTTTTTTAATGTATTTGGCACAGGGTCATACTATGCAGCTTGGACTCATGGCGATCCTCTTATTTTCAGCATCCCCAGTCCTGGGATTACAGGCGTGCACCACCACACCTAGACTTGGTTCCCAGTGCACCCGGGGGCAGGGCCGGTGCAGCATGTAGTGGTGGGGATCAAATCACAGTCTCTACCCTTACTAAACAGGTGCTTAGTCCTCTGAGCTATCTCACTGGCCCCATTTTCTTTTTATTAGTTCTTCAATTTCAAAGACTGGTATTGGTTTATTTAAAATTTTTCTATCTTCTTGATTTGGCTTTGGTAATTCACATGTATCTAGGAATCTGTCCATTTTGTCTACATTTTCTGTCTTATGAGAGTACAAGTCCTCAAAGGAGATGTTATAGTCTGTGTCTCGATGCATTTCCACAGCCTCATGCAGTCATAGGCTTTTTTAGGTGTGCCTGAATATAGAGTGTGTGATGCTGGGATTAAGGATGTGTGATTAGTAAATCAGTCCACAGGTTGGTTTGGCACTACTCTAATCCCAGCAGTCTAGACTCAGTATAAAAGGGGCAGAAAGGTGATGTTAAGATCTCTAATTGCTTTGCTTTGATACATTCTGCCCACCATGGACTGTTCTTCTCAGCCAAGCTGCTGTGCCTTGGAGCCATCCTATTAAGGACTGAAACCTCTACAAACTGTGAGCTGAATAAACCTTTCTCCTTTTAACTTTAGGTGTCAGGTATTTTGTCTGGGCAGTGATAAAAGTAAGTAGGATAGTAAATATTGATGATCTGGATTTCTACAGGATTTATTGTGACTTCACCCTTGTAAATTGCTTACAGTCGGCAGCTTTATTACTAGTATCATGACTTGTTTAGCAAATGACTACTTTTCAGAAATGTAGTCTAGGCGTCACGGCTTTTGCCTTTTTAGTTTGTTCCAAAATCCTGCTTCTTCAATTGATTAGGGATGAAAGTTTGCTGCCTGTTTGGTCTAACACCCAGTTCATTGGTACTGAAAGATAGTATTGTTTATAACTCCAAGACAATCCAGGTATTGGCATTTAAGGAAGATCAGTTGTCCACAACTGTGTTACCTAAGCTAAAGTAGTACAATTAGCAATAACATTAGCTTTCAGCACAGACAAGAAATGGAAACCTGAAATAATTATTAATTTGTCACTTTTAACCATAGCCACAAGATTTGTAATTATAGAGCAAGATCTAAGACAAATCAGAAAGCTATGTAAAGATTCACTCAGTAGAGTGATTTTACTCTAACTAGAGAAAATTAAAAAGGGATAAAAGAGAAAATAGAGATCTACAAGAAGAGAAAGAGATTAAAAGCAAATCTGAAGCACAAAAGAGATTATTTAAGCAGCAGAAAAACTGATAATGAAGACACCAGAGAAAGAAAAAAGGGAAAACAAAACCAAGACCAAAATGACTAAAAACAATGCTCACATTCATGAAAAAACAAACAAAAAAAAAAACAAAGGGAAAAAAAATTTTTTTTTGCTGTGATTTTAAACCTGTTATTATTTCGGGGGGTTTAAAATTTTATCCAGTTCAGGACATGATTCTGTTGTCACTGGTAGACAAAGGAGGCAGTCAGAGCCCAGATCCATGCAAGATAATTCCAGAAGCTGGCCATAGTTAGGGTGGGGTGCTGACCCTGGTACTTTCAAATCCACAGAAGTTCAGGGTAAACTTGGCCTCTGATTATGGCAGTAGGGTCTAAGTTGTTCAGCCTACAATCTTCTGCTGTCTCTTGCCAGCCTGACCATGGTTCCCCTGTTGCTAGACATTTCCCGTGGTTATCTCTCACCCAGTTACTGTGCAGTTTTAACACTGCAATCCTAGAGATGGAGCCAAACCATGGCTGCTCTGAGTCTCAGGTTCAATTGGCCCTCCCTAAAATGACATCCTACCAAGCTCTGCCTGCAGGGGGACACTGCAGTTGCTGGGATGGGCGTAACTCACCAGCTGTTGTAGGTCACAGCATCCGCTGCTCCCTTCCTCTGTTGTATTTCTTCCTGGAGGCCTCTGGAGTCACCCACTTTCCCTGTGTCTCTGTCAGTTTGAACTTTCTTTCTTACATCGTAAACCAGGGACTGGGGAGAAAGTATAGTTTGACCCTCCTTATTGCTGTATTGAGGTCTATCTCTTCATTTTCTCAGTGGGCTCCAATATGCCCTTCAGATCCTTCCTGGGCCCTGGGACTCCACCTCATTTTTTCTTTTCTTGCCTCAAGTTATTTTCTGGTGTATGAATTCCAAATTTTGGAGTGGTTGATGTGTTGCTTCTTAGTGTTCTTCTACCTTCTCAGAAGTCTTCATTTTTAAAAAGCAGAACTAATACTGGATTCTAGAATTGAAAATAAAGCGAATTAATTTCTGAAAGCCAAATTTGTCACAATTTTCTCTTTTAATAGAGGTATACACAGTGCACAGGAAGGAACACAAACAGGCTGCTTAGGTCACCCCTGGTAGGGTACCAGGAAGGTTCTACAAAGGGGTGATATTTACTGTGCTCAGTGCTGGTATTTAGGATAAGAAGGTATCCACATCAAGAAGGGAGAAGCCAGGCACCCCAGCCTGGACAATTCCTCCTAGTGTGGTAAATTCCATAAAAAAGGATAAGAGGTAAGAGTCACCAATGCAAACAGTGGCAGAATGAATTCAAAATATGACTGGTACCCCAGGAGGTATGACAGACTGCCCTAAGCACTTCACTGAGGTTCCTCAATCTGAAGACAACTGCGAATTAGGTAGGAACTAGGAAAGACTTACAGGACCACGTACTGAAGCCCAGCCAGCAGGAAGGGAGATCTGAGGAGACGCCATGTTTGCCAACATCAGAAGAAAGGAAAGAGCTTGTAGGCAGAGAATTAGGGAAGCCTCTAGAGAATGCCAGGTAAAGCCCAGGCTCACCACTGAAGCTGGAAGGCACCAAGGGCTGGCCAGAGAGCCAGGAGGGCTCTCATACTCTGACTTGGCCTCCGATGATCAGTGCCTTCTCCTTCATATTTAGGAGTGTGTGCTTTGCATTTTCCCATCCTCTTTCATTTCGCCACTTTATTCATGTACATGTAATTCCCTGGATAAAGAAGACAGAGTATCTGGATCATCATAATCTGGAGCTTCTCTGGTCCTTGCAAGTAGAATCCTCCACCTAGCATTTGCCTGATGAGCTATGTGGTTCATTATCTGCAGTCCAAACACAACAGTGCACCTGAAATGGAAATGCAACTTTGTAATAAAGGCTCATTTTTGGTAGTGCAAATATTATCACTTTATTTAATTACATGTTCCATGCTTCAACAGCAAGTTTTGAATCTGTCTTCCCTTAGAAGCTCTGCCTATTCTGTCTACACCTTCCCAGAGGTAACGAACAGAACTGTCATTCTGGAAGCAAAGAGATAAAATAGTCCTGAACACCAAAGTGATACTTGTTGTTTGTGTGCCTGTGGAGAACACACACTTTAATATTCAAAAATGATATTTAGCCAATTCTTTTGCAAATGATAAACAATGTGGAATTTATGTAGGAAACCAAATACATAGTCAAATGTCACTCATCCTTGATATTAAAGGGTAAGAACATTGCTGTAAACACTGTGCATGATGTGTCCTCAAAACCAAAGTCCTGTATTGTTCCAAATTCCAGCATCGTTTCCTGAATTGATCTGAGAAATGCTGTCCTTTTGCTACGTGAATGTCTAATCCGAGTACTTGAGGAAAAATAAGAATCTTTGTCCTTTTTCTTTCTTTCATTTATGCATTTGGGACAGGGTCTCACTACGCAGCTCTGACTCATAGTGAGCCTCCTGGTTTTTTAGCCTCCCCAGCTCTGGGGTTACAGGCGTGCACCACCACACTGGGACTCAGCCAGTGGCTCACTGGGCACAGGGGGTGGGATGGCGTAGTATCATTTTAAATTATAGAAATGGTCTTACCTAGCTTCCAGGCAATTTATTTGAATTGTAAAGCACAAGCAGGCTGTGGTAAGTCAAAAAGGATGATATAATCTGCTACTAATAAGTTTTACTTAAGCATTAAATGTGTAGAGTGTGCTTTTAAAAAGGATACACTTCATATAAATTGTTTCCATAAAGATACTCAAGTGCCAACTGTGAGACATTCTGCTCCTCAGCTTCCATTAATAAAAAATGCTTTCTTGATATATGGTTATAGTAATCAAATTGATGTAACATTTCATAGCTAAATGCTATCTTTTTGTCCCTGAGTTTATCTGTTGTTTTCATTATGATTAATGAGGATAAACATTTAGGGTATATATTAGCCAGCTTTCCATCAATTTAATGAAATACATGAGATAATTAACTCATAAGAAGAAAAGATTGATTTTAGCTCATGGTCTTAGAGGTTCCAGTTCCTGACTGGGAAGAGCCACTGCTTTGAGCCCTGCCAGGTGAGTCAGATGGCAATGGTGGAGAGTGCACTGTACAGAAAAACTGCTCACCATGAGGAGGAAGGGCTAGGGTCTTACAGTCTCCTGGGGGTAGACCCCCATACTCTAAGGCATCCTGCCAGGCCCTACCTCAAGGTCTCAGCAGCACCCCAGAAGGACCATGCATTTGCACATGGGCCTTCAGGGAATGATTCATAAAATAATATTCCAAAATGTCACGTTAAACCCAACTAACTGATTATATGCGTGTGTAGGAAGTCTTGAGATAACCTTCAACCTGTGATTAGCCCTAAACCTTTGGATCCAAGGGAAATCAACTCTGTCTAATCCCCTATTTAGTCTTGTCCTGAGAACCAGGGAAATGAGAGGGACTTGATATCTGTTCATTTGGTGGTCAACAAATATTTATTCAGCTCTTACTATTGCCAGGTATTATTTCAAGTCCTAAGAATGCTGCTGGGGATATGACTAAGCTCTAGTATCACTACACTTTAGTCTCAATGAGAGCTAGAAATAAGTACATAAAATGTACTGAACGCTCTTCTGACGGGCCCAAGAGTGCTGGGAGCCCTTGTCCAGGATTACAAAGCTCTAGCAGGTTTCCAGAAAGAAGCACAGTTTAAATTGAGAACCAAGGATGCCCTGAGGTTACCCTGGTGAAGAGGACCATGGAGGGTGCTCTAGACAGGGGGCATGGCATGAGCCAAGACTGTTCTCTTCACAAGCTGGAAGCTAGCAGAGGAGCCCTGGTGCCTGCCGGAGCTTGCATGTCCAAGTAAACTCCTAAATTATGTATTTGTTCAGTTCAATCCCTTATTTGGGATCTCTGAGTAACAAGTCACTTGAATAAGCTCTACTAAAACTCTTTCAAAGAACTATTCAAAAAGTAGTGACAAACTCATTTCCAAACAAAATAGACTGAACTATAGTTTGGAGTAAATGTTTAGACTGAATAAATTTATTTTACAAAAACAGAGCTGGTAGTTTCCAAAGCTGGATGTTTATATCTGAAGTGATTGCTGCACTTCTGGCCTTTGGCAGGTCAGGAGCTGAGAAACACTAATCACCAGAGCTGGGAAGATGTGCAGGAGATGGACTTCCCGGGTCTGTGCAAACCCACATTGCTGTCCAAACAGGCCAACCCAGTTGAGGCTATGAGATTTCCTAACCTTGTTCTTACAAATCCTCTCCAGCCATCAGTACATGAAGCAGGCCAGGAGGTTAATATAATTGCATGGATTGCTTAACAGTTAATAAAATCACAATAAAAATAATTCAGTGGCCACAATCATTAATGCAAAATCTGATTAAGTAATAAAGAATAACGTCATCATGTCCACATATTTGCAAGTGATATCTTGCTCTTTCAATTGAACAGGCACTTATTGAGTGCCTTCTACTTGCTGCACATGATGCTGAACATTGACAATAAAAAGATAAATTAGACACACACAGTTCCAGAGCTCAGCAAGTACAGTAGGAATCAATACACACAGTTTGGGCACAGAAAATTGTCCCTTAGCCAGGTTCTCTGTGATCTTTCCTTCTGACAGTCTACACTGTATTTGTTCCTTTCCATCATCCTTTGCCTAGAAATCATCCATCACCATTGATGGTGTTACACCATTTTATGGCCTAAATAGGTTCTTGGAGTTCAGACAGCCTTGCTGTTTTCAGAATGCTTGGGTCCTAAAATTTCTTGGCAATGGCTTATGGGCCGTCTGCTGATAAAAGCCCAGTGGTTTCAGACTTATTTCTTTTTCCACTTAACAGCAGTGTGAACCAATCTACTTATCCTGGTCACAGCATGAGGTTGAAGACATGGTAGCGAGCAAACACACAGTGGTGCAAATGCTAAGAAGTTGCAGCTTATGTAGTTATTAGAATGAGTACTAAAATCTTCATAAATGTCAACTTACAATTGTCACATACCTGAAGAGACCTGTAAAATAAAGTGTCTGATCTCTTCAGCAGGCTCAGGAAAGGCTGTTTGGAGGACATGGAGATTGCCGAGACAGAAAGGGCCTCTGTACGTGTTTTAATAAAGGGAGGGGAAGCAATTTCAGGGTCAGTGCAGGCAGATGCCTCAAGATGCAAAGGATTTGTGTATCTTGGAGAAAAAGAAAGAAGGCAGTGGGTGGGGGCTTGAGGTGAAATGAAATACAAAATCTGATTAAATAATGAAGAATAACATCATCGTGAAGAGAGAAACAAACTGTCAGGAGCCCACATCATGGATCTGCATCTATGCTCAGAGCAAAGGGAAGCCAAGGAAGATTTGAAGGGGAGAAACACTGGACCAGTGAGCTGATCACATTTGCCCCAGGAAACTCTGGTGGGAAGCGCTGTGGAGAACACACTGGAGGACACACACGTGGCAAGCTCAGTCAGGCTGCTGCAGGAAGTGGTTCTGGAAAATACAATGCTGCTTGACTCAGAAGCTGCATTGCTGAAGTAGTCTATTGGCCCTAAATTGCCCCATGATTCCCAAGGTGCAGAAAACTCTGTTTCTTTTAAAATCATGTTATATTTAGCTCCAAGTGGCCACTCACTGTTGAGAGCAAATGACAACTGGAACCAGATGTTATCTGACTGCTGTGGCCCTCTCCCTCCCACTTCCCTTGGCTAACTGCATACTCACTCAGGTAGACATAACTGGGCGTGTTGCTGGAGAATTTTGCCTCTGATCACCATCTAGTCTCACCTAGAGAAGATTGTATAGCTGTGTCTACTGCCTGATTTCAATGCGCATTTGGGTCTGCCTGACCCACCAGCCCAACCATTGGTGCTTGTCTAAAAGTGAAAAACATAACACTGGGTCTAAACCCTTGGAAATGTTTACATGAACTTTTTTCTAGTCTCTCTCTCTCTCTCTCTCTCTCTCTCTC
>NDGM011132670.1:0-42735 GCA_002564305.1 Octomys mimax | reverse complement strand
GAATCAATCACAAACTCCAGAAGCTGCCCCATGACTGCATGAGGCTTTGGGGGGACAACTAGATACAAACCATAACACAGAGGAAGGAGATTCACAGTTGGATCCCAACTTGGGAAGCTCAGTGAGACCTCATCTCACCATTAACAAAAGGACAATAAAAAGGGCTGGGGATGTAGCTCAGTGTGAAGACTCGGGGTTCAATTCTCAGCATTGCAAAAAACCAGACAAACCAAAGAGGGATTCTCAGAATACATGGTAGCAAAGAAAATGAGACAGTAAGTAGAAGGCTATGAAAAAGAAAAATCTAAGCCAACAGGAAATATGGACTTTTTACGTTTGTGAATGTCTGGGTTAGACAGACCAAAAGAAGGTGATGAAGAAAAGGGCTTCTCAGTACAGACCACATCTCCTTACACTGAAAGACAGGACAGATAAAGGAAAACATATGTCACTATGTTATGCCTAATTTCAAATTAACTTGGTCCTTTAGTAACTAAAAGTGGCTAGAAAGTGATAGCATCTGATTGAGAACTGTCATAAACAAGTAAAACAAATTCAGTAGTATGCAATGGAATTAAGGATAAAAAATTAATTATACTTCCATCTACCTGTTATGAAACCCCAACTACAATAAGGATATTAAACTATATTTGATGTTTTCTGTAGCATTCTTTAACCACAGGGAGCAGTGGTGAATACAAAAGTCAATCTCTTTATATTTTCATTCAATTGAAGAGATATTTACACAGCATCTAATGTGTAGAACATTTTTTTTTTTTAAACATTAGGAAAACATGAGGCTGCAAGGTGATCTGGATGTGGTATCTTTCACACCAGTGATCGCCAGTGCCCAGTATATTTATTGTTCTTGTCTCACAGATCCTAGTTCAAGGGTATAAATGTGGCTATGCTCCCCGGTCAAACCTCCAAATAAGCCCTGGAAGAAAACAAGTGAAAATCTGTAAAACACGGTGTTCAAATACCATGCCTCTTCCAATTCAGCTTACCACATCATTATGTGTGTTTTATTTTTTCAAAGCAGGACTCATTTATTTATGTTTCACTGTATCTTTAGTGTTAGACTCTGAGCATCAAGAAGGCAAAAATTGTTTTTCCTCTGTTTTTCAATTTCTCAGCTTTGGCACACCCACATCAATAAGGGCTTCCTGTCTCTCTCTCTCTCTACAGTATCTCTCATTCACTGGTTAGATACACTATATGTGAGATATATATTTATATATAATTGTTAACCAGTGGTCAACTTGTTACACCCAGCTGAATTGAACTAGCCTGGTACTGGGTGTGGGAGGTTCATCTCTTGGGCTGTTATGCTGGAGGACCTCATTATTCTGGCTTTCTCGATGAACTTGGCTATTCTTTTGAGAGGAGCTCAGGA
Organism: Octomys mimax; assembly: GCA_002564305.1. Taxonomy (NCBI): domain Eukaryota; kingdom Metazoa; phylum Chordata; class Mammalia; order Rodentia; family Octodontidae; genus Octomys; species Octomys mimax. The sequence goes on along the minus strand of NDGM011132670.1, from coordinate 41,339 downwards.
ACTCATTGTTGCTGAAAATGGCTACCGTTCACTTTTGGGGCACTCTGGTCCTCATCTTGAGCATCACTTCCTGGCTCCAGAGAGGAAGCTAGTGCACTGCTCAGCCTTGTGCAGATGCTTGTTGCATTGGCTTTCCTGATGTGAACCCAACTTTCCTCATCACTCGAGGAGCTCAGGACCTTACTGTCACTGAGAATGGCGGTGGTACCTTTTTGGGGAGCTCTGATTACTACCTTGAACATTGCTTCCTGGCTCCAGTTCAGATCCCTCAGCACACTAGTACAGCTCCTTTACCCTGCTAGTAGAGATTATATAGCTTCCACCACTCCTTTGGGCCTTTTCCAGCACAGATCTATGAAGTGGGCCTGCATGAGACATCATCGTGGGCTCTAGGCCTCCAACTGGACTTGTAGGAGCATTGTTATGAGCTCTAGGACTTCAGCTGGACTCATGCAGGATATTAAGATCCAGGCCCTCAGCTGGATTTTTTGGTCTCTAGCATGTGGACAGATTTCCTGTTCTCTTTGTGTATGATCCTTTGGGTGATTCGTTATAAAATAATCTTACAAAAACTAATCCTGTATTTATTGTTTCCCCTTGCAAAAAATCCCAAACCACAACAATATATATGTATACATCCAGAATACTACTTATACATTCAACTGATTCAACTGCTACTTGAAACAGGGATGTTAAACATATACTTTAAACTTAATGCATCAATCATAGCTGACCAGCTATGCTTTAGTCTGTTTTATGCTCAATCAATGGAATCATCACCTACTAAATGGTGTGTAGTTTGGTCCTCAAGCCAAAATCCCAGAATTTATCCTTGATTACCGTCACCTTTAAATTCTACTTTCACAACATTTTAAGTCCAGCTCCTTCTCTTCATGTCTGTTTATCAAACTACTTCAGGCAGTTGTTTTGCTTTGTGGACCTTGTACAATAACCCAAGTGGTTTTCCTGCTTTTTCCTCCCCTCCTTCCTCCCCTTCCCCTTCCTTCCTTTCTTTCTTTCCTTGTATTTAGTCCAGGGTTTGCAGGGTCTCACTATGTAGACCCCGACTTGTAGTGATTTTCCTGTTTCCAGTCCCCCAAATGCTAGGATTACAGGCGCGCGCCACCACGCCCGGCCTCACTCTCCCAGCCGCCCAGCCGCCCTCTCAGCTGCCGCGCGCCGCCTAAGCCCGCACTTTATCCCGCTGAGCTACCGGGCCGGCCCTCTACTTTACTTTTTACGCTGAAATCAAACAGGAATACTGACACATAAAGTTTAATCAATAGACTCCCAACGAGGCCGGGGAGATGGCTCAGTAGAACAAGTGCTCCCTGGCAAGCGCAAGGGCCTGAGTTCAATCCCCGGTTGTGGAGGGAGCACGAGGGGGGACCCACGGCGGGGGGAGAACCCACAAAAGTTGGCAGGACCTACCAGGCTGTGGCACGTCTCCTAACCAAAGCCGTCTCTACTTGTGTTCCTTGACTGTGCGTCCCTTCCCACGGAGCTAAAGAACACTTACTTCTCCCCTACACCCAGCCCGCCTGTGGCTCTTCTACTGGCCTGTTGGGTAGCCTTGCGGAGCTGCGCCTGTGGGCTCGAGCCGCAACTCTCCCGCCTCAGCCTCAGGCGACCTCAGGCGACCTAAGGCGTCCCGAACGCCCGTCCGCAGAGCGCCTCCTACAGGTCTGTCCACTTCCGCCAGGTGCTGTCCACTTCCGCCAGGTCTGCCCACTTCCGCCAGGTCTGCCCACCTCCGCCAGGTCTGCCTACTTCCGCCAGGCGCGATTTTTGGCGTCCAGGGCGGGCGCGCACATGCGCAGTAGAGAGCGCCTCCAGCGGCTAAGGTTCCTCGGTCCCTTTTCTCTCAACTTTTACTTAATCCTCGCGTCTCTCTCAATCAGTTTGATTTCAGTACTCTAGCCGGTGACCTGGAATGTAAGTCACTCCTTTAACCAGCCGCCGCGCTCCGCCTTCCGTCTCAGGCTCCGCCCAGCAGCGCCGTCCTCTCGCGAGGGCTCGCCTCGCGGTACTTCCGCGCTCCCAGCACCCTCCGCGCGAGGCGACGCTCCCTCCTCCGCTCCGCCTCGGGGCGCGCGCTGCGCCCTGCCCAAGCTTCTGTCCCAGATCGGTCGCTCAGTGTCCACGGAACATGACGGCTCCCGAGCCGCCGCTGCTGCTGTCCAGAGGGTGCCCGAGCTCCACCGCGCTTTCTCCGCCGCGAGGAGACCGAACCCTGCTGGTCCGGCACCTGCCGGCCGAGCTGAGCGCGGAGGAGAAGGAGGACCTGCTCAAGTACTTCGGGGCGCAGGCGGTGCGCGTCCTGTCGGACCAGGGGCGGCTGGTGAGGGCGCGGGGGCGCGGTGGGCGGGAGGCTGGGGGGACCCGGGGGTGGGCCGGGGGCGGGGAGGCTGAGGGCGCCCTGAGGGCCCGCCCTGGGCCCTGCGCTCGGGGGCGCCCCCGTGCGGGGTCGCGGGTGTCCCCGGGACCGGTCCTCCGAGGACTCGCGCCCGGGCCGGGAGCTGGGTGGACGCCGGCCCGGGGGGAGAGCAGGCAGTCGTTGCAGGAAACTGCGTAGAAAGTCTATGCTATGTTTTTTGGCGAAGAAAGTTTTTATTAAAGTCCGGACGAAAAGCTTCAGGGAGCATTTGAACAGCTGGTAAAGGTTTTTGCGCAGAAATTTACATTTTGTTTTGTTTGAATGGCTTTCTTTTCCTTAAAATGTTGACAGTGTTCCTGCAGCTTGTCCGTGTCGGGCGAGACCGCGGGGCGGTTACTTTCCGGCCAGGTGTCAGTCGCTAGTTGTGCAAAAAGGCCGATTTTGATGGGCTTGATTGTCGCGCGTACCGATCAATGCAGATAAAGATGCTCTTTCTTCAGTGCGCGTGTACTCGTTCAGCTCATCTTGGGTGACATTAGCCAAAAATCAGAATTTGGAATATGTTTATTCAAGCAGCTTGTATAAGCATTGACAAAAGCTCACCCCTAAGTAATGTGATGATTCATTTACTTCTGGCTTTGTTTGGTTTCACAACTTTCACAGTTTAGTTTAGCTTGGTAATCGGGGCGCAGGCCTGTAATCCCTGTTTCTCAGGAGGCTGAGGCGGGAGAATACGAGACCAGCCTGGGCTACAGTAGTGAGTTCAAGGCCAGCCTGGACTACGGATGGAGTGAGACCGTCTCCAAGAACAAACAAACAAACCCCAAAATTTAATTTTTTTTTTCATTCTCAGGTTTTTTATTTTTTTAATGATTTTATTGAGAAACATCAATGAGACAGTTTCAAAACCAATGAATTAGTACAGTTTCAATAATTAATACATTGCATGTTGTTGTCTTATTGGTTGTTCATTGCACAAGATGCAGACATTATATCCTGTCCAAAAACACTATTAGAACAAATGTCTCTATTGAATTAAGAGAATGTAGCTGTATATCTATCCTATCATGAATATACAGATACAAAATGATCGTTCATTTGTATCCCCCTTTTTTGTTTAGTTTTGTCAGAGATGGGTATTGCATTGTCATTTAAATATTGTAGGTGCGTGACTTCAGCAAAATATTCCAATATAGTCCAGTAGTCCATCATAGTAGTGCATTTTCCATAGGACTGGCAATGTCAGAAGTTGTTCACTTGAGCCTTTTACAGCTCAGCATATTGATATGGCTTTACTTTTTATACCTAGTTTTTATACTTTTGTGCTGGATGATTAAGACCAAGATAAAGCAAGACCTATAGAACAAGAAATGTAACTTTTGTATTAATAATGTCAGTCAAATCCCCTCAGGATTTATCCTGAAACCAGCTACTATAGTTTGTAGATCCTCTGTCAGTGTCAGCTATGTGGACAAAATTTAATTTAAAAATGAACTATTCCTGTTGAAACTTAATAGAAAAGTAAAGTCCAGAAGAAAATGAATGATTTTTGTTGTTGTTGTGCTTGCTGAGCATTCTAAAGTTAGCCTTGGACTACATAAAGGTTAAGATATTTCAGCATGTTGTACATGTGGGATCTTTTATATTTTAGTGTGTGTAATAAGGATCCTTTGTGCACAGTGAACTCAGCGTGTGAGCTTACAGTCTGTTGAACTTTTTCTGTATGTGAAATATATTGTGCTTGCCTTTGCACACCTCTGTCTGAAGAGGCTGCTGAGCGCCCTTTCACCTTAAGTCTAAGCTAGAAAATGGTTTAAAGCCACTAACTGATATTGGTAATTAATTAAAATGCCAGTTTTCTAATTTTCCCATGATTTTATTGATGTGTAAGATAACTCCACTGGTAAAATGTTAGAATTTTTTTATGAGAAACTGAAATTATATTAGAAATAATTTCTGCCTTAACTTTGTTTCAGAAACATACAGCTTTTGCTACTTTCCCCAGTGAAAAGGCAGCAATAAAGGTATGTTTTCCTTTCCTATTAAATGTATCAAAAATTTGTAATTCCTTAATATTGATATAAAATGACAGATAATGTAAAACTACAACTTTAAAATTTAATCTGATTTTTTATTTTATTGTATTTGTGGCATTGGAGATTGACTCTAGAGCTAAATCCTCAGCCTTTTTTATTTATTTATTTTCTAGACAGGGTTTTGTTCAGTTTATAGGTTTGCCAGGCTGGGCTCAAACTTACGGTCCTTCTGCCACAGTTCCTCAGAGTGTGGGATTGCAGATGTGTACCACGATGCCCAGCTAAAAACTAGTATTTTTTAAAGCATTTTCTTCTCCAAAGAGATTTGCTTAGGAGGCTACATTTGATTTTTCACTTGGAAGAGCTTATCCAAGGTTTTGTAGCACATGAGATTAGTAGATTAACTGTAAAGCACGCTAAAATTATTTTATGTAATTAAAAATAAAAAGTTATAATAGATGTAACAATAACTTCCTGGTACAAGACAAAATATATTGGAAGACATAAACTCGGAGAACAATTTTAAAAGGAGCTAACCTTTGGACTAGACATCTGATGTTTTGTTGACTTTTAAGAAGAAAACAGGGGAGGTGAATCTTCTAGTTTTAGGGAAAACTAAACGTATGTATTATGGAAAGTTGTAAGTAGGGCAAGAGCCAAAGGTTGCGATGGAAACAGGAATTGAAAGATTGAAACTGTCTGAATTTAAGTGAAAGAGGGGTGTTGAATTTTGTTTGGTGTGGTGAAGGTGTTTGATGCTTTTGAGCTAGGTACAAATACAACCAGCCCTGGGAAGCGCTGTACAACTGCTAGATGTTGTATCACCCATTGAGTGTAGGGAAATAGTAGAGGAAGGAGGACCCAGAGGAGAACTGTTCCTTGTCAGGGCAAGAGTAGGAATGAGAAGAGCAGTGGGAAGACAGGCGTACATGTAGAGTTGGTAGGATTTGACTTTGTAGGTCTTCGCATGTAGGGATTAATGGGTTAGCTGTTTTTTGATTGAATGTATTACATGAAGAACTAGAGTGAATTCATCTGGCATCTCAGTTTTGAAGGATCATTGGACCACTTTGATGGAAATATTTAGAAAACAGTTTAGAATCCTGGCAACTGAGGCCAGGTGGAAAATGGAATGGTGTGAGTGGTATGAAGGTTCAAAGGAAGACTGGAAGGAAGCAGGTAGGAGTGAGAACTTTAAAAGAATGGTTGTAGGTGTTATGAGTGTTTTAACCTGTGACCACACTTTACGCTGCGATGACCCATATTGAAGAGTGAGTGCAGTTTATCAGTTGAGGACTTTCGGCTATGAACCAATAGAAAGAACCCAAATTCTGATCAGTACCGGAGAAGGGACACCTTACATTGTAGCACAGTTTGAGCATCCTCAACCTGAAGTGTCACAAAATCTGAAATTTTTGAATTCCATGTGTTTTCTACAAGCGAGAAATTCCGTACCTATTTTTATGTAACAACTCGTAGTTAAAATGGAGGCACAGTAAAAACACTGTATAAAATTACGTTAGGCTGTGGTTCTAAAGCAGATAAAAAACATACATGGATTTTATGTTTAGACTTAGGCCCAACCCCAAGATACTTTCTTATGCATGTGTAGATTTTCTAAAATCTGAAGAAATACAAATCTGAATTCTGGTCACGCACATTCCAGAGAAGGGGTATTCAACCTGTGCGTCCACATTCTGGGTTGCAGTTGTCCGAGTAGGATGTCAAGCGGTGTGAACAGTATGTATTAGTAGAGAGTTGTAGACCATATAGAGTACATGAATAAAATTGTGAGACAATTTCAACTATATGTTTATAAACACACAGAAAAATGTATGGCAGAACTGTATCCCACATTAACATAACATGTTGAAGCAAATGCCAAATTGTTTCAGTATGCCTTAGAGGAAGATTACAGAAGGCTTTGAAATACTTTTGTGATATCTAGGAAATTTTTCTTGCTGGTAAAATGTTTGCTTAGGATATGTTGCCTTTTTCAGATTTTGGAACATTTCAGATTAGGATCCTTCTATTTTGATGAGACCTTGGATCCCCTCTATTGTTCCATGATTCAAAGTCTTTTACTAATAAACTGTGTATCATAGTAAGCTATACGTAAAGTAAGATAATGAAGAGCACATAATTTTAAGATCAAGACTAACTTGGAGGAAAGAACATGGAACTAGACATTTGAATAAGTTACCGGCAAGTGGTCAGACTTTTAGGCTAGAGTTTACTTGTCCTTAGTGGGAGCTGGTAAGAAACTAAAGGAAGAAATGTTAAGAGTAAGAGCAAGGAGCTGAGAGAATTAGTAAACATTCAAAATAAAGTCATACATCTTTGAAAATAGACATGTGATGTCCACTTTGTAAGCAACAAATTCAGCTAATATGGCCTTCATTTTAGAGTCAAGGATTCACTGATAGTTAAAAAGTCTAAGATTAATTTAGTGTCTTAAATTATTGAAGCATTTTAAAACTTGCTTTGTATGACAAAGTAAGGAGGCAAATAAGGATACATCCAAATGGTAGCATAATTTGTACCTGGGGTAAGGCCTGCAGTTCCCTGTGTTCAAAAAGTACTAACATGGATATGTGCAAGAGGCGGTTTAGACGTTGGGTTATGTAAGTAAATAGAGTAAAGATCCCCTCACCGACACATTCTGAAAGCAAAAGACAGGTTATAAGTAATAAACTTGTTTACCATTTTAGAAGATAAAATGCTCTAGTAAAAAGAAATAGCAGTAAATAAATAGAAGAAGCACTGGATGGGGATTGGGAGGAGTCAGGTTGTTGTCCAGATCATGTTTCCCCAGTGACCTGAAGGACAGGAAGGAAGCCAGCTAAGGAAGCGCCTGGAATAAATGCAGCTCATTCAGAGGAGCAGGGGGAGCAAGAAATCCTGGAGCCAGAACATGCCTGCTGTTTTTAAAGAGGCCACTTACTGGAGCAGACAAAATCAAGTGGAAATCATGGGATTTGTAGTCAGAGGAGGAGTAGTGTCCTCATTGTGTGGGTTATAGTGAGGATGTTGATTTTACTCTGAGACAAACAAGGAGTCATTAGCATATTCTGAGCAAAGATGATTTTGGTTGTATGGAGGAGAGACTGAAGAAAGGGGAGAGCAGAAATACTAAATCTCATGAAAGATGATTGTGATTTTTGTTTTATTGTTTTAGTCTTTCTGAGACAGGTCTCATTGTGCTATTCAGGTTGGCCTTCAGCTCACTTTGTCTCCTAGGCTGGTCTCAAACTCGCAGCAATCCTTCTGCCTCAGCCTCCTGCGTGCTTGGGTTATAAGCATGTTCCCTCATGCCTGGCGATTGTGATGTTTTAGTCCAGAGGTGATAATTGCTGGGACCACAGTGGTGGTGGAAGTGGTAAGCAGTGATTAGATTATGGGGACGTTCGGAGGTAGAAACAGACTAGATGTGTTGATGCTCTGTATATGGAGTGGAGGAAGAAAAGGTAAGGTTGATTCTTTTTTGACCTAATTAGAAAGATTGGCATTACCATTAACTGAAATGGAAAAAAGCTTCTTAGAGAGTTATTTGGGGTTAAGAGAGATAAAAGTGGTTCAATTTCTGAAGTATTAAATTTGAAATTTTCAGTTCATACCTCAAGGATTTATGCATTACTTGTATGTTTGGTTCCTGGACTTAAGGGCAGTTTTGGGCTGAAAATATAAATTGAGAAGTCAGCCAGCCATGGTGGTACATGCCTATAACCCTAGTACTCTAGGAGGCTGATAGAGGAGATTCGTAAACTTGAGGCTGCAACTTAGCAGTTTAACAGGAACTCTGTCCTAAAAAGGATTCAGTCCCCAGCACTGCACAACAATACCTCCCATAAATCGAGTTGGGGCCTGGAGCCCATGGCACTGTCTCATGCAGACCCCACATGGATCTGTGCTGGGAAGGTCAGTGTGGAAGCTAGAAAATCTGTGCTAGCAGGCTGGGAGTTCTGCACTGGAGCCAGGAAGCGATGCCCAAGTGAGAACCCGAGCTCCCCTCCAAACATGCACAGCCATCCTCAGCTGCAGTGAGTCCCACGCTCCTCCAGGAATGGGGAAGCCAGTGTGACAGGCTTCTCCAGGAGACTCCAGAGCTAGCCAGTGACAGCTTCCTTAAGACGAGGGCCAGAGCTCCCTGAAAGCAAACTGCAGCCACTCTCAGTGACTGTGTGGCCGCACGCTCCTCTTGACAGGAACAGCCAAGTCCATCAAGAAAGCCAGCATGGCAAGGTCCTCCAGCAGAATAGCCCAGGAGAACCAGCAGCTGCCAGCACTTTCAGCACCTTCTCCAAACAGCTTCCCTAACAGCCTCCCAACATTGTGGTAGAGCAAAGCTGTTTACTACAGGAAGCAGAGGAGAAGGGGCAGCAGGCGAAACGTGTGCCCTTCCGTAGGCCGCAGCGTCTGTGTCCTCCAAACAGCCCTCCTCCTAGCAGCACACTCAGCTGTGGGCTTGGCAGCGCGTTCACCTGCTGGGGCTCAGACATTTCTGGGATATGCTCACCCTCCAAAGCCTACCTCTGTGCACACACCTCTGCGGACATTCTTGATTCAGATCATAACTGACCATCAAGTGAATGTATTTAAAAAAAGAAGACCAAGAATGGGCCTTTGGAGCATTCTAGCCTTACATGATTATGAAAAGGGGCCACCAGAAACAGGGGCATAAAAATTAGTAAACCAGGGCAAAAACTAGTAGGAAAAATGAAGCCTTGAAACCAATTGAATTACATGTAGCAGGGAAGAGTGTTAACTACGTTCAGTGTTGTGTCAGGAAGGAGAAGGGTTGACTGTTGGCAGTACAGAATTTGTAGTTATCTGGGGCAGTGTCAGTTGATTTAAAATATAAACCTGGCTAGAATAGGAGGAAAAGAGTTAAGACTGGGGATATAGATAAGGTGTAAGCATTTTTCCTGCAACCATAAAAATGAATAGTGATAAGTGAGATTTTCAAGGAAGAAATAAGTTCAGGCTGAGAAATACTGCTAGGTGTGATCCAGTGGAAGAAGAAAATTAGTAGTTTATGTACAAATACCCTTCTCACCAGTCCAGAGGAAGACTTGAGTAGGTAAGAGGCTAGAGTTCAGCAGATTAAGTCATGCAGCTGGATTTGTATTAGTTAATTTGTGACAAGGGATGTATATAACAACATGTGGTGCAGGTACTGGTGGGTAGAGTTGTGCTGGGCGTCTGTAGTTCTTACTTGGTTTCTTCATTTTTCTCAGAATGCAAGGTGCTAGGCTAAGGGAAAGGGAGAGGAAATATTGTGAAGTTACAGATTAAGCAAAGTGCAAAATGCTGTCCTAGAAACTAGAAAAAATGGGGCTGTGGTGAGCTGTGATTGATACATTGTGTGACATCGTTAAGGGCCTCCCTGAGTTTTGTGGTTTGAATTTAATTGGTGAGGCAAATCTATGTGTTTTCTGGCATTTTACGATTTCTACATTGTAAGTTGAGACAGTAGAGAGTTGGAGTTAGCCTGATTTTGTTGTTGTTAAATTATACCAAATATAAGGGCCAGCCAAATAGCTCAGTAGATTAAAGTGCCTGCAAGCAAGTGCAGGGGCCAGGGGTCAAATGTAGTTGTTTTTCATTAAGTAATAAAGACTTGATAGCCTGAAAAAGAAAAGAGGAGGGCTGGAACTGTGGCTTGGTGGTAGGGTACCTGGCTAGTGTGCGTGGTCTGTCAGACCTGGAGCCCTAGCACTACTGGACTAATTGCTTACTCTGGAGTAAGTAAATAAAAATGGGAAATAGCCGGGGAAATGTTTGACGCATTAAGAACAGCAATAAAAATACGCATATTTTTATACAAATATGTATATAACTACGTACAAATGTGTGTATGTACCACTGTGATACATGGTAGCTAGCAAGTATGCTTGAGATAATTATCACATTCTTTACTTCTCTTCTAATTAAAGGCTCTGACCAGGCTCCACCAACTGAAACTTTTAGGTCATACTTTAGTTGTTGAATTTGCAAAAGAGCAAGATTGCGTTCATTCTCCATGTCCCCCTTCAGGCTCTGAAAAAAAGAAAAAGTAAGTAGAGCTGTAGATTTTCCTATCATTTAAAAAGTGTGAAAGAAAAGGGGTGGGTTTTTATTATTTAAAAAATCAATTGTATAGTTATCAGACTGTTTTCACTTAACAAGCAAATAATTTGAACGAGAAGTGATGTGCTTTCCTATGGAATCTAGCATAGTCAGAGGCCTGGCTTCGCTTCTCCTTGCGCCTTAGAGCCTGCTGAGCTCTGGGGGTGGGAGAAAGTGAGGTGCAAGCGCTGCCCTTGCAGTGCACGGGGCTCGGCTGGTGAGCCAGCCTCGGAGTGCTCGGCGCCGGGAGGCTGTCAGGGCGTTTGTTGCTGTTGTTTTCATATTTGCAGGTGTATAAGAAATTATAGTAAGGGTGGCAGCTAAGCTCAAACGTAAAATCAGCCTTTTGTGCTGTTTGCGTGCCTCATAGGCATAACTTAAACAATTTTATACAGCGTTCTCACTTTGCCCGGGGTTTTTTTCGCTGTGCCCTGTTGCATGAGGCCAAGTATGGAATTTTCCACCTGCAACATCATATTTGAATCTCAGAAAGGTCAGATTTTGGAGTTTTTTGGATGGCAACCTATAGTGTAAAGTTCTTTTATTAAAGACAGTAAGGTGTGGTGAATGAGCAGCACCTTTGAGCTCAGACGCTGGCATTCGGTTCCCAGCTCTGACTATAGTTCAGGAGCTTCTCATTGAAGCAGAATGCTGAGGAGAGGGTCAGAGCTAAGTCTAGGCACCTGTATGCATGTGAACAAAGCTACACAGCAAAGAACTGGGGAGCCTCTAGGGACTGCATAAATTGTACTTTTATTTTTTGAACCAGTGAGAATTATAAGACCATGTTGGTAGCTTTCTGTGAAAAACAGTGGAAATTTACAGTGCCAGTGGCAGTATAATACAGAAAACATATTTAGTATTTAATTCTGTGCTTATTTTTCATTGAAATTTTGACTCTTGAAAATTTGCTTGACAATTTTTTTATCGGAACAATCTTCATAATACTGTGTTTGAGAGGATAATTTGTTCTTTTGTATAAGTTTTTTTTTTCTCTTTCAAAAAATAAGATCTATTTGTCTGTATTCTAGGTCTGATGATCCTGTAGAAGATGATAAAGAAAAAAAAGAATTTGGTTATTTAACAGTAGAAAATGGAATTGCACCAAATCATGGGTTAGCACTTTCTGTTTTCCTGTTTTGATTTCATCATTCCAATTAGAGCTATAAAAAAAGTTGTTAAAGTTTAAATGTATTTCTTGTGTAATTGTAATATGTTAAATAGACATTCTGAACTAAAGGCTTAATCACTGAATTTAGTTCCGAGAAAGCGTCTGTTAAAATGCTCAGAGCGCTAAGTGAGCTCTGATGTGGAGTGCTTCCTGTAACACACCAGAAGGCAGATTCCCTCCTGAATTCTGGGAGCTTTGGACCAGGGTAAATATGAGCGCTACACTAGGTGCCCGACTGGGCACCTTCGAGTTGTGAACTTCCACCCATGCGAATGGACCACACATTACGGAAATTCGTGGATGAGGGCGAGTGACGACAGTGGCTCAGGGTCTGCCAGACGTGGGCACACTGTGCTGCCGTGCGCTCAGCGCAGTGCGGTCCTGCCCAGCAGCGCAGTGCTCAGCCGGAGCCCAGGGTGCCCAGAGCAGAGGCCGCGCTGGTGTGGGGGGGCAGTGCTGGGAGGTGTGCGCTGGGTGTGTGGCAGAGGTGTAGGAGCCTTGCTCAGACTTAGGAGTGCTGCTTACCGGCTTTCTCCCAGATGAAGCTCATTTGTAAGTTGGGGACTTACTGCGTATCATTTGAACAAATTTGTATGTTATCAGGTTACTTAAATTATTGGTAAAAGATTATTGAAATAATAAAAATTTAAAAAATTTTTTTCAGGCTGACTTTTCCTCTCAATTCATGCCTCAAGTATATGTACCCCCCACCTTCCAGCGCAATCCTGGCCAACATAGTAAATGCTTTAGCAAGTGTGCCTAAGTTCTATGTGCAGGTGAGTAGGTAACAGTGACTTTGCTCCAAGTGTGTGTTCGTGTAAATCAGTAATTTATTTTCCATGCAGTTTCTTGACATACAGTGATGTTTATCAGTCTTACTCCAGACAAATAATGGAATATTACTGCTCGGAGGTATAGGCTTTTGTAAACTAGTTGTAAATGGATGCTAATAAAGAGAAGCATATTTGGGAAGTGTAATTTGTGATCACTGTTACTGTTTTTTAATGTTTTTCGTACAGGGTCTCACTACACAGCTCAGACTCGTAGTGATGCTCCTGTTTTCAGCCTCCCCGGCGGTGGGATTATAGGCGTAGGCTACCGTGCCTGGCCTTGGTGGCTGGCTCAGCTTGCCCAGGGGCGGGGCTGGCTCAGCATGTGGTGTCAGGGATTGAACCCGGTCCCTGTGCTTGTCTAAGCAGGTGCTTAGTCCACTGAGCCATCTCAGCGGCCTTGTACCTCTTGCTTTATAATCTGTCATACATAGTGGACCTGAAACAGCAAATGCTTGAAAATTTTGCCATTAACAAGATTAAGTTAGGAAATACAGATGCATATAGTTTTATTGACTGTTAGCATGGTCTCACAATAACCAGAAACTGGGATGTGAAAGTGTTTCAGTAGGTTTTACAAGGCAAGAGAGCTACGTTTTAGTCATGAGAATGATTGTAGACATGAAAACTCACTTTAAGCAAACTAATCTGAGATAGGAGAGTGCTTTGTTCTCCCTAGTCTTGGGATTGTAAAGGCAGGTGATATGCCCTCTTTTGTAGTAAACTAATTAATGTTACTACAGAGTAACATACATTTTTATTACATGTGAAATGGAGATTGAATCCTTATTTCATATTATGTGATTTTAAATGTTTCCCAATTTTTAAGGTGCTTCACCTTATGAATAAGATGAATTTGCCCACACCTTTTGGACCAATTACTGCACCACCTCCCATGGTAAGAACACTTCAGATTTTTAAGTCAAATTTTCTACATGGGATTAGAGGATAAAGTATGCAAGTCTTTGCCATACATGGAAAATAAGGGTAGTACATAATGTAAATGTGACATTCATAACAAAACTGGGCACTGAAGAAGCAGGAAAGCTGGAATAGGAAATAAATGACTTTGGTAGTAGGCACCAAAGTTTCTTGCAGTCTTGTTCATTTTTTAGGTCAGAACATTAAGTCAATTACATTTAACTAAGCTATTAAAAATTCTATTCTTTCAGTTATAAGTAGAGCTTCACTTGGAAAAGACAATTTGCTAATATTTTTATTAGAATTTATTGCATAAGTCGTTCTCTTGTTATCATTTTGAGCAGTAGCATAAAGTAGAGAATTTGATGTGATGTTAGATGCTTTTATATTGTATTATTTCTTAATTCTTCATTACAATGATTTTTACAGAGTTACTAAGGTGAAGCTAGGTGCTGCGAACGTAAATTCTTTCACACAATAGCAGTTACTTCTCAGTCATGTCAGTTCAACCTCAGTAATAGGCCAGAGAGAGTTTCTGCTCTGCCGAGTCATTCAGAAAACCTGACATGTCTTCATGTACCTTCCCAGATGCGGAAGGAATAAACGATTATATACGAAGTATTTTGTACCATATTTCATTGGTTAAAATTTAATGAAGTGTAACTGTAAAGATTTATAAATTGTAGTGTAGCTAAGGGACAAAGAAGGCAAATTTTGTGATTAGCTAGTGGTCTGCCACAGTAGGTGTTCCTGTATTAAAGAATATCGCGCTGTAATTGAGAATCGAGTACTTAGATGGAACGATTTGTCTAGTGTATAAAAATCACAGATGGCTTTAGCGATTTGCTTTTCCTTCAGTATGAAGACTACCTGCCGCTGCACGCGCCTCTTCCACCTGCCTCTCCTCAGCTGCCGGCAGAACCCCCATTGCCTGAGGGAGATGAGGAGCTGTCTAGCCAGGAATCGGAGTACGAGAGCAGTGATGAGGAGGACCGGCAGAGGTGAGCAATGTGAAACACTTGTTTAGCTTTCCAGGAACAGAATGTGTGAGAGACTGTTGTGCTCTTCCCGCTTTTTTCATGTAATTCTTAAAATTTTGTAGTCAGGGAATTTCTCGTCAGTTCCGCCAGCTGCTCGAGGTTGTGTGATAGCTATAGATTAAGACCCAGGGATGGATTCTAACCTAACCTAAAGAAAAATGTGCATAAATTTTAGATCATGAATTTGATATTAGAAAACATAGTTATTTATGAATTTTACATTTGCGAATTTGACTACTTAATAAGTTTATTTATAGCCCCAAGTCCATACCTGCTGGGCTCTGATAGTACCTTTTGGGTGTAGGTAGGCGCATACGCTGAGAAACCACTCACCCATCATGTGCAGTTCCAACTGGGTCTGAACAGTGGCTGTGTTAACATTGCATCGTAATTGCAAGGTACTTAGGTAACTTCTTTTCCCTCCCAGCTTTAAAAGTTCTAGCCCGTAATCAGTTGTTTAAGGCCTGTGGTGAAAGCGCAGCAGAGCATGTGGTATCCTAACTGCTCACCACATGTCTTGGAATGAGAAAGCCCACAGTCCCATAGTTGCTGTCACGGGTGCGTCCCTTCTGTGCACTAGTGGCTTCTCACCAGATCCCAGCACAGTCACTCTGAAAACAGCTTTACTACACAGGCCCTGAGGACGTTCCAGGCCACGCCAGCAGTGGCCCTTGCCCTTTTGTTTCAGTATCAGTGTGTACGAGTGTTTTTATGGTTTATCTAGTGTCTTTTCTTCACAGTGTTTAGCTGTGTGTTAGTGATTTTGCTGACCAGAATGGCCCTTACAGTGTTGAAGTGTTGTATAGTGTACCTGAAAGGAAGAAGGGGTGTGGGGTATGGGAGAAAAACAGCATGCATTAGATAAACTTCTTTTAGATAATCTGTTGGTGACCAAGATCAGTGCTATAGAATCGACAATGTATATAAATTCGGTGTTCAAACTCACGTAGAGCAATGATGTGGGAAGGTCATCTGATAAAGGGTAAGCAGACGGTTGTAGGAACCAACTCAAGTGTGCTTCATTGTTCGCTGGTATGGTATTAGTAGTAACCTTACAGCACAGAACTATTACAGATAATAAACATAAGTTACACGAGTATTTTGACAGCTTATTTCCCTCAAATACATTCATTTCAAAGAATAGCAAACTGTGAATAATGTTCAGGTACAGACTCTACAATCTAGCCGAAAATGGAAATTGCCTAGCATGTGCTTTGTAAATAGCAAGTAGGCCTGCCTTGTGAGCCGGATCATCTTTGATACTTGTCTTACTACTGAGCTCCTTGGTTTTTTTTGTTTGCTTTGTTTTGGTGATACTGGCAATTGAACCCAGACCTTTGCACTGAGCTGTAGTTCCAGCCCTTTTTATTTAGAGACAGGATCTCACTAAGTTGCCCAGGGTTTTTCCTCTTCTTCCATTTTACTGGGACTTTAGGGGTCACCACATCTGGCTGTTACTCTGGTAGTAGGAGAGCAGCCATGACCATAAGTGCTGAGGTGACTGCTCCAGCCAAAGTGTACAAGAGCTGGGGCCTGCCTACCTTTGGTCCTGTGGCTGTGGTTGCCAACCCCGGCCTGCGCAGGTGATTCAGGAAGACGATGGCGATCTTGGGTCACCATACTCAAAAGTTAGATGTAAAAGGAGAGCCTGACATGAGCCGGCACCAAAGCAGAGACTTGCGCATTGTCTGCAGATAGGCAGTGGCTGTGTGGGGAGTCTGCATAAATAATGATTTAATGCATGCCCTATTTCTGTGGTGAAGCAAAGTACAGATGGGTGTGGAACTACCACATGGGAGCTAATGGCTGCTTGAATAGAGGCAGTAGGGCAACTGGCAGCCCATGAAGCTGAAGGTAGCACTTCAGTTTGTTACTGGAAAAAATAATATTAAAATGTTGAATGGATTAATTATCCTTTTTGAACATTTTTTTTTTTTAAATAGTGATAGTAAGTAAAAATGTTGCATGAAGACTTGCCAGAACCCTTCTTCCTTGTTTTGGTGGCGGGGGAGGGGGGGTAGGGTTGTTTTGTTGTTAGCTTTCCATTTATAGATACACTGTAGAATTCTGCTAATAATTCATCTTGCCTCATGGGAGACGACAAAGACTTATGTGCCTACCTTTGATTGCATGCTTCTGTTTCAGCTTCTAGAAATGTAACAAAACCTTTAAAAGTATGGTAAAATTAATTGATTCAGGAGGTATTTATTGACTTTTTAATGTATGCTTCACTTCAGATAACTAGCAAGTGTCCATACTCTTAATAGAAAAGGTCTCCACTAAGTCTTTCACAGTAATTTACTTCAGAGTGCAGTATTTGAAAACTTTGTGCTCACATAGTTTGATCTTCTGTAATGAATTATTTGCAAGAATTATGCATACAGTGCTTTTCAGTGACATCCTTAGTCCGTGCTTTATTTGATAATTAGAAAATGACCACCTGCCTGGCAGGCATGAGGGCCTGAGTTCGATTCCCAGTACCCCAAAAAAGAAAGTGAACCATAATAATTTCAGCCAGGTGTGGTGGTGCAGTGCCATGTTCAGCTCTAACCTAGGCAGCTTAGTGACTTTGCAAAACTTTTGTCTCAAGAGATCAAAGAGGACTGAGATTATAGCTCACTTTCTGGGCCTTTGGCTCAACCCTAGCACCAAAATAATAATGATAGTAATGTTACCATATTGATAAGGTCTTTTGACTCTTTGTCAGGAAAAGAATAATAAAGTTCAGAGGTTACATTAGTGATTTGTGTTCCGTTTTTGGCTTTAAGTCCAGGTCTTTTATTTGGCTGACAAAGTTTGCAGTGAAAATGTTTTTTAAAAAATGGATAAATAGTAATTAATGCAGTTTTTCTCTTAGAGTAAACTGTAAGTGGAGCAAGGCAAAATTTAGAATGTGCAGTTTTGTCAGATTGCATATCTCTGGTTAGTGGCTTAGAAGTTATCCTCATTCCATACACATATCCCACGTTAGCTAAGTAAATCATGTTATAACATATTTTACATACCTGAATAGAATTGTAAGCTTAACAGAAAGCTTCAAATTACTGTGCTTTTAGATAAGGGGATGTTGTTTACTTTTCGTCTCCCCAACATAGAATGACCAAGCTAATGGAACTAGCAAATCTTCAGCCCAAGAGACCAAAGATAAGAAAGCCATGCCATGTGAGGAAAAAACAAAAAATAAAGCATATGTTAGCTACCTCTTCGTCCACTTCACACAGGTAATCTTCCCTAGTTCTGGTGTACCTCATATACTTGGTTAACTCACATTGATCCTTGGTGTGACTTGTGGAATACCAGCCTACCTAGATCATTGTTGGCCTCCTGTTGGCCAGATTCAAGAGTATTCATAATCCACCATTTTCCAGAATTTAGTATTACGGAGTATCCCAGGTCTCAAAATCTACCATGTGTTATATTACTATCTTTATATCCCTTATATACTGCCTTTTGCTGTTATTTGCAGCCTTATCTTCAGCTTTTATTTTGGCATGCTTCCCTATAATTTTTTTAATTAATGTTACAAATTGAGATAGGAGTTTTAAAAACTTTCCATAATTTAAAGGAGATTTTTATTTTTTAAGTGTAAATGAGATATGTAAATATGCCCATCTATGTCTTGACACTGCAGCCTCATGCTTTTAAGCTCTAGTAGTAGGTTAAAATGATAGTAACAAGTAGTAAGTAATAAGTAGTAATGAGCAGTGAACTGGTTTCACAATAGAGGCAAAGCCTCCTGAAAATCTCTAGTAGCCATGTTCCACAGTAAAACGAAATGAATGAAATCAATACTGCTGTTACCCAGAATAAAATCCTATCGTCTGTATAGAAGGAGGTATTTTACATTTTTATATAAGATCATTAACCTGTAGCTAGTTACTATTAGCAGGGCAGTAAAAATCTGTATTAACAGGGTGAGCTGTTTTCCCCGTATTGGTCTGTATTCTGGGGCTTAAGATCACCGTTCATGTGCTTTCCTTCAGGAGGTTTATGCAAATTAACATCTTTTAGTTCACATTTTTCAGTTTATTGAAACACCAAATATAAGTCATTTTGTGCAGTGCTTGTAGTATAGGAAATGTTAGTACGAGCTTTTTAAATTTAAATCTGTAAGTTTTCAGAATTCTATGTTCAATCATAAACTCATGCTATGATTTTTTTTTAAATAGCAGTTTACATCCTGTGCTATTACCTTCAGATGTATTTGATCAACCACAACCTGTAGGCAGTAAAAGAATTGAATTCCATATATCTGCTGACATGCCAAATGTATTTAATAAAGATTCACCGAAAGAACAAAACTATGAGGAAAAAAATTGTGGTAAGAATATTTTAATTATTTCTTGTGTTAATCAATTTTATGTGTTATGATTAAAATTTCTATGTCAAAACAATTGTACAAAGAAGTGAGTACCTTAGAACTGTTTCTTTCCTACTGCATGGAGGTCACTGATCTTAGTAAGTGGTGTGTGTGTGTGCACACGCATCCGCCTGAGTGTGTGTGAGTTAACTTGGTGCTGCTGTAATAGAATGCATCAGGTAGTTAGCCGAGGGACAGGAAGCGTGTACTGGCTGTTTGGGGTTTCGGTTCATTTGAGGCAGTTTTTGGGGTGGGCTTATCTCTTGGGCAGCACATCCTGGGGGCAGAGATGTGGAGGAAGCTGCCTGCTCCAGAAGGAGCCCAGGAGAGACAGCAAGCAAGCAGGAGACTGGCGTTCCGAAGTGCCCTCAAGAGCCCGCCCCCAGCGACGTGAAGACTTGCTTCCCCTGAGGCCCCAGGTTTTGCTGTTAGTACCAAGGGCTAGGGACCAAACGCATGAGTCTTTGAGGACCTCAAATCCAGATCATACTATCCTCCATGTGAAAGCACATTTTTCTTCTGTTTTTGAAATGAACATTTATAACAATATTTATCATTCCCTTAGAAATTACGAGGACCGGCCACATAGCTCCGCGGACCAAAGTGCCTGCAAGCAGGCGCAGGCGCAGGGGCCGGGGCTGGATCCCGGCCTGCCGCGCAGGCTCCACCCCCGGGGCACGCTGAGATGGCCGCTGAGGCTGGGCGTGGTGGCGCACCTGTAATCCCAGCTCTCGGGAGGCTGTAAACAATCACTACAAGTCCGATCTAGTAATGAGACCCTGAGCACCCTGTAGACTCTTCCCTAAAATACCCCCCCCCAAAATGACTTACGAATAGTGTGTTACATAACAGATGATGGAGATATGTGACATTTTGTCATGTTTTGGCATCTAGGCTGGCGCTGGGTAATGTTCTGTGTCAGAAAGTGAAAGTACTACTTCATGGTTTAAACATGTCCTTTTATCCTGCCATACTTGGAGAATTTTCACCTTTTTTGTAAAGGTGAATTATAGAAAACACAGGATCTCATCTTTGGTAACCTATCTCTGAGTATTTGCATGAGTGGAAGATCAAATTCTAGTAAGTGTTATAATGGAATGAGTGGAAAAGGCTTACTTTAATTTCTGTTTCTGGTGGTTGGTGTTAATGTGTTGCTTTTTCAGATAGCATAAGTTACCTATAACGGGTCCATAAAATTATACAAATGTATGGGGTCAGATTGTTTTTTTTTTTAAGTTTGATTTATAGAAAGCTTTACACCATTGAATGGGGACAGTCATCACACTTTACATCACTATCAAAAGTCCTGACATTGAAGTAACAGTGGAAACATTTAAAGTTCTTTGTTACTGGTGTTTTTAGGTCGCAGAAGTTCTGTTTCTACAGTGTTTTTCTGAGTGGTGAAAACATTTTTATAATCCTTAATGTGGAATGTTCTTTGCTTCGTTTTCCCACCTATCTCTAGGATATGTTTGATTTTGGTTTTTGTTTAATACAGCTAGAACATTTCTACTAAAACATTTAACATACTTCCAAATATTTTCTTGGAAGCCAGTTTGGTTCTTACTGATGGTACTCATTGATATTTATGGATACAATTCAATATGTTGCTATTTAAAAATTACAAATTTGAAGCTTTAAATGTGTAAGTATTTGGTTTTTTTTTCTTCTGTAATGTAATTAGTACAGGGTCCACAGTGTCTCACTATGCAGATCAGACTCCTTGTGTTCCTCCTGTATTCAGCCTCCTAAGTGCTGGGATCATAGGCCTGCACCACCACGCCCGGTCTCAGTGGCATCTCAGCGCGCCCCAAGGGCAGAGCTGGCATAGCAAGCCAGGATCTAACCTTGGTCACTGTGCCTACCTAAGCAGGCACCTTAGTCTACTGAGCTGTCTGGCCGACCATAGTACTTAGCATCAAAATTATTACCTTTTTTAGTGCTTTGGAGGCTGAAAACAGGAGGATCACTATGAGTCCGATCTGTGTATTGAGACCCTGTAGAGCCTGTACTAAATACATTAAAAAAAAAAAAAATATATATATATATATATATATGTGTGTGTGTGTGTATATATATATATATATATTTATTTATTTATCTCCTTTTTTTCTTGGTAGAATGGGAAGTTAATATACCTTTATTGTTCCAAAGTAGAAATGTCCTATTTTATGGCATTTATATGCAGATGTTAACTTTCTGATTTGTATATGCGAATGTAAATCTTTTGCTTGTTTTTGAGAAGACGGGAAATTGTTTCAGTGTTTCCTGAGGTAGCAGCAGGCAGTCTTCATGATCATTGGATGAGTGCCCTAGGGGGATACATCCCATTAGCAGAGTACCATCGTTAATTATGTCACGTATTTCATTGATGACAGATTTCCTTTTGTTCATATAATATTGAAAGTGTCAGAGTGGGGCAGTTGGAAGCTCTGCATCAGTGTGGGCTCCAGTTATTTAAGCTTGGGTGTTCCTGTTTCCTACTAGTAAATCTACCTGCACTTAATTAAAAAAAAAAAAAAACAGTGTAGGTACAACTTATTCACACTAAACATTTAAACATTTTGTCATTTATCTCATTGGCACTCAGAATATCCTGAAACAGAGTTCTTTTTCTTTTCTTTCTCTCTTTTTTTTTTTTTGTGTGTTTTTAATATATATATTTGGTACAGGTTCTCACTATGCAGCTGGGACTCATAGTGATCCTCCTGTTCTTAGACTCCTCAGCCCTGGGATTACAGGCGTGTGCCACCAGGTTCAGGGTCCCTCAGGGGCATGGTGGGGCCAGCAGGGCCTGTAGGACCCGGGCCCTGGTGTAGGCACTTAGTTCGCTGAGCTAGCTCGCTGGCCCTTCTTTTTTATAGACCTTCTAAATAGCACCATAAAGCATCTGGTTGGCTGTTTAAATCTTGTCTGTGTTTCCATGTTATAATAACAGAATGAAAAGTTACCACAGAAATCATGTGACCTATAAAGCCTGAGGTATTTGCTGTTTGAACAGATTTGCTTGGACCTGTTTAAAAGCTGGAGACTAAGCAAAGAATTTGAAAAAATCCTGTTAAAGCAGGAAAAAAAGGAAACTGAAAACTGTTTTGAAGTGAGAAATGCATAATGGCTAATATTAATATTCAACTCTTAGATTTACCTGCCATTGAAGTGGAATCGTCCAGTGTAGGATTTGGAAAAATCTTCCCCAAACCTAATTTGAATGTCACAGAAGAGACTAAGGAAGACTCTGATGAAATGCCCTCGGAGTGTATCTCTAGAAGGGAGTTGGAGAAAGGCCGCATTTCTAGAGAAGGTAACGTCGCGAGACCACCTCAGCACGCAGTCCTCTTTACATCCCGAGTGTGTGGCCAGGAGCGTCTGTTCCTGGCATGGCTGTAAGGCGCACCCTGTGAGGCATTAGTTAGTAGTGTCAGCACTTTTTTGTTTTTTAAAACCCACATTTCATATGGGGAAAATTCTTTTTTGTACAATATTTCCAACCTATATTTGTGAAAATACTTTTTTTATAATTCTGCATGCCATATAAAAGAGATTGAATGCATTCCAACTAAGAGTCAATCTCAAATGCAGCACAGGTATAAGTCATCAGAATACTGTGTCTCAGATGTATACAAAATGATATTAAAGTTAATGATTAATACTGAATGTTTTAGGATTTTATATCCTAAAATAATAAATTTGTTACTGCTATAGGACTTTTTACTGTAGTAATTCATATTAGGAAAATGTAGTTTTTGATGGGTATAATTTTTCCCCTAATAACAGATGTTACTATAATTTTTATTTGGAAGTTTGTAAAAGTATTTTAATTTTATATCCTTATTTTGTCTCTTTAAATAAGAAATGGAAACACTTTCAGTGTTCAGAAGTTATGAACCTGGTGAACCCAACTGTAGAATTTACGTAAAGAATTTAGCTAAACATGTTCAAGAAAAGGTAAGTTGAAAATTTTAAATTGTTTTTATTTTACGTTGTTTTCCAATGGTGTCCTTGTTTATCTTTTTGTTATTGAAATTCTAGGACCTTAAATTCATTTTTGGACGATATGTAGACTTCTCATCAGAAACACAGCGGATCATGTAAGTGGCAGTTATAACCTCAAATTGTTCATATCTGTTAACCAATGTACAACTTTTTCTTATACCACTGTTCTTCTCCAGCTGAAAATTATGTGAAGAAGTTGGTCTGTTGTTTTGCGTGACTATTCTGTTAGACTTCTAGGACAGGAGTCGTTCAGCTTCTGTACATGGACAGATAGGATTGCAGTCTTCTTATCCCAGTGTAGACCATATTGCCTCTGTTGCAGCTGTTTCGTTTTTTGTATGTGTGAAAGCAGCCATAAACTCCACATAAGTGATTATTCACATTTGTATTTCAGTGCACCGTTACTTACAGAAATAGACCTTGAGAAATATTCTGGCCCTGGTCCTCAGCCTAAAGCTGTGAGAGAGAAACTTTCCAGAGTTTTTAACGATAAGCAGCAACCTGCTGCAGTGTGCTGCAGGTCCTGGAGGGGCCACCACTGCCCCAAGGCACTGGTGACCAAGCTTTGACACTGCAAAAGCATCACCTGACATCTTAGTTCCTTTTGCTGATTATTGACAAAACATGCAGTACCCAAAGTTGAAGGAGAAATGGCTTATAGGCGTTCAGGGCCATCGGCAGCTGTCTCCAAGGCAGGGTGCATGGCAGAGGGCATTGCAGGGGAAAAACCGGCTGGAAGGCAGCAGAACAGTGAGGTGGCGAACCAGAGCAGCCCTGCATTTGTCCCTTCTGTTTCATCCAGGCTGCCCGCCCTTAGGTGCGTGGCATTCCCACCCTGGGTAGGGTGCTCAGCTTCCGTGTCACACATTGAATCCTGGTGTCATATCCCGTAATCCAGAATCATACACCTTAGAACCAGCCACCTCTGCAAAGCCCCATCTAGATAGAAGCCATAATGCGTGGATGAAACAGGCCCGAGGCACATCTCCTGCGAGGCTGGTGTTTAGGTTGGCTGAGAACTCAAAAGCCTGTATTTCTAGAAAAGACTTGAGTGGTTCTGATGCTGCTAGTCTTAAGATTGCACTTGAAAACATTGTTTTCATGATTGATTCAAGAATATGTTATATTCTAATCAAACGACGTTATTGTTTATACTCTTGAGAAATTCTCATCTCTTTACTGGGTTGCACTAAACAAAGCTCCCAATTCAGTGAAAGCACAGATAGGGTTATTTTGTGAATGATATAGAAGCTAATGTTTGGAGTTACAACTTTGTTGTTTGAATCGCAAAGTAAGCAAGACTATTGGCCATATAATTAAAATTAGAACGATGGAGGAAAAAATGGCTTTTAATGGAGATAAAATAGACAAACAACTTTAATTGACTTTTAATTGAAACCCCTAACGATAAGCACTGCCTTTTTAGATAGTGTATCTGTTTAGATAGCTGTGCGTAGACAGCAGCATATCTTAAAATTCTGCATTCGTGTTCAGTAGCAGCAGTTGTTTCCTTTTATCAAGATAGAAACTTTTCGGCCCTTGAAAAATACCTGTTTTGTGTTGCTGGTCATAATTATAAGAAAAAGAACTGTATTTGTATAAATGCATATAAATAGCTTTATAGTTGTTTATTTCCACTATTGCCTTTAATTATAATTTGAAGTGAAAGAACAGTTTTGCTTGGCTTGGTGGTGAATGTTTGTATTGACATCACTCTGGAAAGCTGAAGCAGGAGGATCCAGGTGCGTCCTTGAAGAGCAAAGCCCTGCTCAAAAATAAATGTTGGAAAGGGGCCAGGGCTGTAGCTCAGCACAGAGGCCCTGGGTTCAGTCCCAGTCCCGGGGGGAAAACCCGCTTTTAAGAAGTTATGTAAGGTCTTAAAATTTCATTTTAAAAATTGATTTTTTGTGTTTTATGCTCTTTTGTTATCCTAATAGTAGGCCATACTTAAGTTGTAAATTACAATTTCATTTTGCTAAGTAGATTTCAAATACAATTTTCTCTCAGAATTGTTGAAAGTGAATATCCGGTGGGGTAACAGAACACTGCTAGGAACGAAGCCTGTGGCTTTGGCTGTCTGGTTTCCAGAGTCAGTGTCTAGGCATCATGTAAGGTTCATTCCACCCTGAAATTCTGTAATTCCTTATAATTGGTGCTTGTCAGCTGTTTTGGATTTTTTTTTTTCTTTTTAGTCATTGGAACAGGTAGTATTGAATTGACTATAAGAAACTTTAAAAATCAAAGTGAAATAAAACTTGTTTCCTTTACTAGGGAGGAGTTCAGCAGTAGAAGTATTGTCTACCATGTGCAAGCCCTGGGTTCAGTCTCCAAAACAACTGAAAAAACATATTTGCTTTTAACGTTATTCTACTAATGTAATTTTTAAAATCACAAGCATTTTTAGTAATGTAAAAAGTAGAACGTGAACACATGAAATGCACACTACCTACTTGGAGACAGTACGGAAGTTTAAAAGTCCTTGTAATCACTTTTACTTTGAAGTAGCAAAATTAAATTTGTTCAACAAATTTTCATTTACTGTATTGAAGTTGCTTGATATTCTCCAAATTAAAGCTAATCTTTCTCCCCCGTAGGTTTGATATCCGTTTGATGAAAGAAGGTCGCATGAAAGGACAAGCTTTCATAGGACTTCCAAATGAAAAAGCAGCAGCGAAAGCCCTGAAGGAAGCGAATGGATATGTTCTTTTTGGAAAACCCATGGTGGTTGTATCCTTTAAGCCATTCTGTCCCACCTGGTATAGTCTTTAAGAGAAGGG
Source organism: Octomys mimax (assembly GCA_002564305.1). Lineage (NCBI taxonomy): Eukaryota > Metazoa > Chordata > Mammalia > Rodentia > Octodontidae > Octomys > Octomys mimax. Next base: position 15,726 of record NDGM011132670.1, on the reverse strand, counting down.
TATAATGCACTAATCCCCATGCTATCTCAGCCCCTGGAACTCCAGCTGGAGCTGTTCAGTTACAGGGAAACACGCCCTAGCCAAGTCAGGTAACTGCTTCACTGAGATTTCTATTGGAAAGTAAAGGTAGTTCAGAAATGTGAGGTAATGGAATTTCAGCCTATCTAAGCATTTGATGTATGCAAACCAAAAGTACGTCTTTGTACTAAGCCTAAGCAGTGATAGTGTTTAGAAATACATTTAGTATCACCAAAAAGTAAGTGATTGTAGTTTCATGATTTTATTATAATTCACATTTCTTCTTGAGAATTTTAAAGCCACATAATAACCATCTAAATTTAGTGGTTGTTCGATCCCTGGTACCACTAAATAAATAAATAAATAATAAATTTGGTGGTTGCTATTTATAAGCTAGGCATCAGTAATGTCTAAGTGTACAGATAATAGAGGTTAGTACTTATTTCTCTTGCATATTGTGAGAAGCAGGAAGGACACCGTAAATTTAGAAACTATTCTCTATTAGAAAGTTTTTGAAGATTAATTTAGAAAAATCATTTACTTTCATATTCCTGAAGGAAACCTTAATTTTAAAATACTAGCAGTTTGCTCGATCTGCCAGGCCAAAGCAAGATTCGAAAGAAGGAAAAAGGAAGTGTTAAAAACTACTAAAGGTAAGTGTGAACACAACATGGTGAAAAGATAATACTACACTGCTTCAAAGCAAATTAAGCAAGGGTAAAAGTCTGATAGAATAATGATTCAGGTAAATCTAAAGAATTTATAAAGAAATATCAATGCTTAAAATTGATATCCATTAAGCTTCAAATTTACAGCTACAGAATCAAGTCCATTTGTACATTAAGTATAAGTAGAATATAGCTATTTTTTCATTACTTTTTCTACCTAAAAAATTTGATTTTAAACTTAAGCACTTCTTGGTAAAACAGAGTGCCAGGCTTTGTCTTCCACCGAAAGGTTTTAATTCAGTAAGTGAAGTCGGAGACTGGTAGTCCCGGTTAATGGTGCAGCTAGGATTTGTCATCACGCTGTTCTTTGGTAAGGATCTCTGGCATGCCAGGGTACATGGGGCACCCCGCTGGCTTCTGCGCCTTTGCACAGAAAGGCGTTTGTAGGTAACAGTGGGTCAGCTGGTGTAGGAACCATATTTTAAAAAACTACTTAGCAGAGCAGTTAATTTTTTTTTTTTTTTCCGGAACCCGGGATTGAATTCAGGCCCTTGCACTTACCAGGGAATCGCTTATTCTACTGAGCCATCTCCCCAGCCTCAAAGATTTTTTTTTTTTACTCTTAAAGTTGTACTGTGCTGAATATGTAAAATTAAATTTTAACACTTTAGAAAGACATGTTTTTGTGCAGTTGAATCTTTTGTCACTGGAACAGATAATTTTAATATCTAAGTAATTTAATGGTTAGAAATAGTGGGAATAAGCATTTTAAAATTCTAATGTTTGTATTTAAGAAATAAGTGAAAATGTATTCCTTTTTGAAATTTTTTTCCCTTTGTAAACTATAAGAACATGAAGTTTTCAGAGTTACTGTTGTCTAGCAAATAGTAAAATAAGAAATGTTGCTTAAGTGTTTAATCTCTTTGAGATGCTTTTAATACTTATAAAGTACATGTAGTGATATACCCAGAATCTGTCCATAAAGACCTTGGAGGAAAATTGTATTTTAAGTATATATTGAAAAAAGTCATTACTTTTTAAATCTAATGCTGAAAAATAAGAAAAAATTTAAACTGCATTCTGCTGTTCTTCTTTAGAAGCATTCCTGCGTACATTCCGCTGTAGCACTGTCATGCAAAGTGTATCCTTTCTTGTTGTATCCTTTTTGGGGCAGTGTTTTGTTCTGCTTTGTTTCCTAGAAATGTTTTGTCCCTATTCTGTGCATTGGTCTAGGATAAAAAAAAAATTTTTGTAGTGTGCAAATGAAATGTTTCTAAAACTGTATAGCTTGAAAGAATCTTCATTTTTTTTAGATTTGTTGTTGAATTTTCTTTTCTGTCATTAGGTTGTAGTTTTTCCAGGAAAGTTAGTGAATCAGGTCAATTTACGGAGAGAATGTGTACATTTGCTTCAACGCATAATGTGATCTTGTACTCTATTTATGTGTTGGGTAAATTTAATTCAGTAACATATGGTTTCTATCTTAAGATATATCTAATTTGCACATTCTGTACAACGTTCAAGTGGGAAAACAAATTAATTGCCTTTCAAAAAACAGTACTGAAAGTTAAAATAATTTTATATATAAATCCCAAATTAAGTAGCAGACCTCACTTTTGAAGTCCTAATTGAAATTTCCATTAGCATAGATAGCAAATGGAAGTCTTTTACAGAAACCAAGAGAAGGGTAAGAACAGAATAACAAGATAGACCATACACTGTTGATTTTGCGTAGCTCAGTGGTGCTGGTGGAACAGGGATCCCCAGTCTGATTACAGAATTACCCATATCAGTGCTTCTCGAGCTTGCCTGCACCTTGGAAAGGCCTGGGAACTTGGAGACGAGCAGCAAAAATTAAAAATATGTTGTTAGGTTCCTTCCACCGCGAGTAGGTAGTGAATTGTATTGGTCTGGAATGTAGCTTCCGTTTTAAAATTTTTCAGACTTTTCTAAGTGATTCTAATGTGGAGTCAAACTGGAGATTTATACAGATTGCTAGACCCATCCTTAAAGTAATTAAGAGGAATCTCTGGGAATAGGGTCCAAGATCTAATTTGAAAAAGTTTCTTTAGTAATTAAGGATAGTTTAGATACTGTTTTGTTGACACAAAATTGATGAAATGATCATTATCACCTATAACTAAAAGTTTATAGATACAAGAATAGCAAAGTTCTTGATAAACACAATTAAAATGTTTTATTTATCCATGTTACAGATTAGCTCATAATAAAGCATTTATATAATATATGCTGACATGATTCACTAATTTTCTAAATATAAGCTTTAGTTATTTTCAAACTGATAAACTTTTGTAATAATGATTATTTTTAATGAGCTTTTATGGTATTTTAGGTTTTTCCTGAGTTCCGTGTCTTTCAAGTGCTTTCCAACCTTGAGAAGAAATTGACTACTTGGACTATGGAACTGTGCGTAACAGCTTTAAAAGTATATTTAAAAATTAAATCAGAATCCATTTAAATCAGTTTATTGGAAATATATTATAACTTTTACAATGATATGCCTCATAATAAATTATTTTCTTTCTGATAAAATAGTGTTTATAATTTTTATTTTAAAGATTAAAAATAAAAACCATATAGAATTGCAAAACAAGGTGGTAAAAATTAACAGTAGTTATTACGTATTGTTATCTTCAAAATAGTTGCTCAGATTACCATGTATAAGCATGTAAGATTGATCAGTGTAAACACTGTTCCTTTCAGTGAACTAATAAAAATTAGTAGTACATTTCTCTTAGCTGGCTTGTGTACATGTATATCCCATCCTTTTCTCCTTTCCCCATCCTGGACCCTTCCTTTTGAGCAGTTTCTTTCCCTTCTGCAGTGGTTTTTATACCTTTGTGTCTTGTTTATTCTTTTAGCATCTCACACTGATGAGACAATGCAATGTTTACACACGTGGGCCTGATTTATTGAGTATGGTGTCTCTAATTGCATCCATTTACCTATAAAAGCCTTGAGTTTATCTTTCTTTATGGCTGAGTAATACTCCATTGTGTAAAAATATCACAGCTTCATTATTCATTCCTCAGTTGATGAATGTTTCAGTTGTTTCCCAGATTTAGCTATGATGAATTGTACTGCTGTAAACATGGGTGCACATGTATCTCTGTGGTATGGCATTCTTCGTTCTAGAAAAATACCCAGAAAGGGGAGTAGCTGTGGGTTCAGTGGGATCTCACATCCTGAAACTCCCCACTGATTTCCGTAGTGGTTGTACCACTCTACACTCCCACCAACAGTGGTGAAGCATACCTTTTTCCCCAAAACCCCTCTAGCATTGGTTAGTGGTAGACTTCTTCATGATAGCCAATCTTTTTGGGGTGAGATAGAATCTGTGTTGTTTTAATTTCCATTTTTTGAATGACCAGTGATGCTGAACGTTTTTTCATATATTTATTTGCCATTATATTTCTTTATCTGAAAAGTGTGTATTCATCTGAGATACCCATTTTTTGGATTGGGTCTTTTCCATTTTGGGGTATGATTTTTTCTTTTTAATTATTTGTATTCTAGAGAAAAATTCTTTGTCTGAGTGCCAATTGGCTAAACTTTTTCTTTTTCCCAATTTGTGGGTTTTCTTTTCACTCTGTTGGTGATTTCTTTTAATGTGCAAAAACTTTTTAATAAGATGAGTTCCAGTGGTTGATTCTTAAGTATTTTCCATGCGGTTTAGTTTTTGTTCCAGAATTCTCTGCCTAGCCCTATGTCTTCAAGATTTCTACCTCCTTTCATGTCCAGTAGTTAGTGTATCTATTTGAATATTTACATCTTTGATTCATTTTAACATTAGTTTAGTGCATGGTGATAAACATTGGTCTTTTAGTTTTCAGCATGTGGAAAGCCAGTTTTTCCAGCACCATTTGTTAAAGAGGCTGTTCTTCTAGTGAACATGTTTGGCCCCTTTCTCAAAGAGGAGGTGGCTGAGTGTGCTTGCAGTTGTGTCTGTATCTTCTAATCTGTCCCATTGATCCTCAGGTCTATGTTTATGCCAGTCCCATGCTATATCACAGTAGCTTTGTAGTATAATTTTTAAGTCAAAGATTATGTTGCCTCCTGCCTTTTCTTTATTGACCAGGATTGCCTTTGCTTGCTATTCTATGTCTTTCTCTGATTCCAGATGTATTTTTGGTGTGTTTACTCTAGATCTGTGAAGTATGCTAATGATATTTTGATTGAGAATACATTAAATCTGTGTAACAGTTTTGGGAGTATGACCACTTTTACAATGTTGATTCTTCCTGTTTATGAGTAAGAAGTGTCTCCATTTTCTGAAATCCTCTTTGATCTCTTTTTTTCAGAGTACTGTAGTTTTTGTTAAATGTTCTACTTCCTTTGTTAGATTGATTACTAAGTATTTCTTTTTTTGGATGCTAATGTTACCTGTGTGGTTTCCCTAATTTCTATTGGTGAGTTTGTTGTTTGTATACAAGAATGCTGTTGATTTTTGAGTGTTGTGACTTTTTTCCCCGATACATTACTAAAATTGGTTATTAAATCTACATGTCTCTTAGTGGAGTTTTTGGGGTCTTCTATATACAGTATCATGTCATCTGCAACTAATGATAAGTTTACTTCTTCCATTCCAATCATTATTCCTTTTATTTCTGTCTTGTCTTAATTGCTCTGGGGAATATTTCTAGAACTGTATTGAATAGGTGTGGTTATAGTGGACGTCCTTGTATTGTTTCTGATTTTAGACTGATAGCTTTCAGTTTTTGTTTAATTAGTGTGATGTTGGCTTTTGGTTTGTCATAGATGGCTTTTATCAGATTGAGGTCAAGACCATTTATTCCAATTTTCTATAGTGTTTTTACAGTGAATGAGTGTTGGAATTTATCCAAAGGTTTTCTTGCATTTGTCTTTAGTAGCTCTGTTGATATGGTGTATTACATTTATTGATTTGTATATATTGAACCTTCCCTGCATTCCTGGGATGAGTCCTGTTTGCACATATTATATAAACTTCTTGTGATTTACTGCGTTTTGCTTGCTAGTATCTGCCTGAGGATTTTTACGTCTGTGTTCATTAGGGAGACTGGCCTGTAGTTTTCTTTTTTGGTTGGGTCTTTCTCTGGTTTTTGGTATCAGGCTAATATGTACTTGCCTTAGGAATGAGTTAGGGAGAATTGCTTCCCTTTGAGTTTCATTGAAGAGTTTGAGAAGAGTTGGCATTGATTCTTCTCTGAATTTCTTTGAAATTCAGCTATGTGTCCATGAGGACCTGGGCTTTTCTTTGTTAGTAAGTTGTTAATTTCATTGACTTATATAACTTATTCAGAATTTTCATATCTTCTTCATTCACCTTTGGTAATTCGTAAGTTTCTAGGAATCTATCCATTTCTTCTGTGTTTTCCATACTATGTGAGTGAAGATTTTTGAAGTAAATATTGATGATCTTTGGAAATTCCATAAAATCTTTACTGGTTTCACTCTTCATTTCTTATGAAAGAATTTGAGTGTTTTCTTTCCTTTTTTATAATGTTGGCTAGGGATTTATCAATTTTATGTATTCCTTTGAAAGAACAAATTCTTTGATTCATTAATTCTTTGTATTTTCTTAGTCTCAGTTGTTTTAATTTCTGCTCTGGTCTTTATAATTTCTTTCCTTCTTTTGGCTTTAGGCTTGACTTGTTCTTTTTCTAGACACGTGGGATATAGCATGAAGTTATTTATCTGTGCTTGCTTGTTTTGCTGACGTGAGAATTCACAGCTATAAATTTTCCTGAGGCCTGCTTTCATTTCATCTCACAGGTTCCACAAAATTGTACTTGTATTATTGTTTTATTGTAGGCATTATTTACTTTCTTATTTGATTTCAGCTGTGGTATGTTGGTTGTTCAGGAGGATATCGAATTTGTATTTGTTTATGGAGTTTTTGTGGTTTCTTTTGTCAGTAATTTCTAATTTCATTTCACTATGATCAGAAAATATGCATGGGATAATTGGTTTTCTTGCATCTAAGCATGCTCTGTGTGCTAGTATCTGATCTGCTTTTGAGAATGGGACTGTGCAGCTGAGAGAGGAATGTGAATTCTGATATTGTCGAGTAGAGCCGTCTGTGAAGGTCTACCGAGTTCATTTGTTCACAGCTTTGTTTCAGTTCCGGCACTTCTTTACCGATTTTCTGTCTAGTTCATCTGTCTTTTTATGACAATGCTGTGTGAAAGTCCCTCCTTAATGATTGTGTCACTGCTTTTTAGATCTTTCATATCTATTAGTATTTGTCTTATATACTTGGGTGCTCCCGTATTTGATGCATATATATTTATGGTTGTTACCTCTTCCTCCTGAAATTTTCCCCTAACACATATGTAGTGACTTTTCATTTTTTTGGCGAAACCAGGGATGGAACTCGGGCCCTTGAGCTTGCCAGGCAAGCACTTATTCTACTGAGCCATCTTCCTGCCCCCTGTATGACCTTTATCGGTAATGATCTTTCTTGGTTTGCAGTTCACATTGTCTGCGAACAGAATAGCGAGCCCTGCTTTTTTCTGGGTTCTTGTCCCATGGAGTGTTGTTCTCCATCCTCTGACTTTCAATTTATGAATTTCCTTATGAGTTAAAAGGAAATTCTTGTTTACAGCATAGTGTTGGATTTCGTTTGTTGAGCCACCCTGCCAATTTGTTTCTTTTGATCTGTGATTTGGCCTTTTATGTTAATGGTTATTACTAATATATATTGGCTTATCTTCGTTGTTGTATTTTCCTGCTGTTGGTTTGTTACTTTTCCCTTGCTTGCCCTGCTTAATGGTTGCCTTCTGTTATTCTTGAAATGGTGGTCATTTTTATCTCATTCTAGTATAGCTTTCCGTGCTCTTGGTAGGGTTTGTTTGGTGATCATGAATTTCTTCATTCTTTACTGTGGAAGTATCTTATTTCGCCATTAACTTTGAAAGGTAGTTTTGCAAAGGATATCAATCTGGTTTGAAGTTGTTCTCTTGCGGGACTTGAAATACTTCACTCCAGGCTCTTGATGGTTTTTGTTGAGAAGTCTGCCTTGATTCTGATGCTTTCCTTTGTAGGTGATCTGTTTCTTTTCTGTAACAGGTTTTAACATTTTTTTCTTATATCGAGTTTCTAGGTCTTGATTATTATCTGTGTGGGTGTAAGTTTATTGTGGTTATGGCTACCTGGGATTCTACATAGCTCAAGAACCTTTGTGTCAGATTCTTTTTCCATGTTTGGGAAATTTTCTGCTATTGCTCCTGCAGATAGTCTTTTTCCTGTGTGTCATTTGTATTGACTCCTACAGTCAGTGTTATGTGTTTTTTCTTTGCATCATTTTGCAGCTGTTGAATTGTTATTTCTTGGTTCCTTATTATTTTTAAAAGATTTTTCCTTTCATGGTCACTAGCTGTTAGAATGCCTTAAAGGTCTGAAAATGTATCTTCAGTTTCATTCAAGTGGTTTTGCCAGTTTTCAGTGGAATTCTTATTGTTTATTTCTTTGAATCTGTTTCATGCCTTCTAATTTTTCCTAGATTTTTCATTCAAGCTTTCCATCATTTTTTATGTCTCTTAGTCATGCTGAGCAATTCTTTCATTATGGTTGTCATTTCTTTTTTTTACTTGTGTTTATTTTTGATCTGATTTACTCTGTAGTGTCATGGAGTTGATTTTTATTCACCTTTCAAAATGGAAACACATATAGGTGGCTATCATTCATCTACAGGAAGTTTATCTAAAATGCTATGACTGCTACAGGAACTAATACGATTTATCTTGAACACCTCACATATAAGAAGCCAAATTCAAAAAGCATGATGTGATTTTCATGATGCATGAAGGCAAACTGTAGGACCAAGAAGCGACCACTGGCTGTGAGGAGCCAGCTGTGGATCGAAGAATTGACTACAAAAGGACCTGAGAGTTTGGAGGTGTGAGAGACATAATCTGAGTTCTTTTTATGGCTATGTACTATGTGTTTGTCAAAACTTGTAGACCTATACACATACAAAATAGTTGTACTGTATATAAAAAGTTACATAATAAAAAGGTATTTTCCTGCACTTTATCATGATTTGTGTGCTTCGTATTGTAACAAGAATAAACATAAGCCACCTCAGGTAACACTGATAAGAGATCTTATAGTACTTATTTATAGGCATTCTACTTTTTAATTTTATGATTTTTTTTTTTTTTAGACAAAAGCAGTTGAAAGATTTTTCCTATTTAAGCTGTGTTTTGTTTCAATTTTAAATGTTTTCAGCTTTGCCGAAGGGGCCAGTTAACTAATTTTTAATTTCTGTAAACCTACCCACAATTAAGGCCCTTACTATCTGCAGCCAGTACTATAACTTTTTTTAAAAATCTTAGTTTTAATTGACTTTGGCAAGTCAAAACATCTCTATGATCCTTGGTTTCCATATTTATAATTTGGGTATAACAACATCAGTCTAGCAGTATTGTGGAGCCATACACCTGCAGTACATAAAGCATCTGTAGTACTGATGTCTACTCGGTGTCTTCCTTATGACTGTGACATTATGTAAAGGATTTTTTTTTTCTTCCTTTTTTTATACCTAGAATCAAATGGTTGCCTGGCCCAGAACCTTTGTATAATGTAAAATCATCTCATTCCTGAGAAATGAGCAGCCATGCCCTGCTTTAGATTCCTTGAAGTAAGCTTTTGCTGCTGTTTTTAATACATATTTGTGACGCATATTCAGTAGATTCGTTGTAAGGCGTTGATACATACACATACCGCATCCTGGTCCTTTTCACTTCTTCCACTCCCATACCCACTTGATCCTGACTTAATAAAATGCTAAGGAAGATACACAAATATCTAGCTTCCTGTTCCAGTGTTCACGAAACACATACGGAGCTGAGCTAAGAAATGTGTGTTAATTCCGTATGTGTAACTGTAATGAATACATCCTAAGAATTGAAGGAAACTCTTTAGAGAATCAAAATATCTGGCAATCTGAGTACTTGGAAAGAAACTGGCATGCAAATTCAAGAAACTCCAAGGACTCCCAAGTGTGTAAATACAGGAAACCTACAAGGAGAGGGGTTACAATGAAACTCAAGAATAACAAGCCTGGGCCGGCCCCTCAGCTCAGTGCTTCAAGTGGCTGCTTCAACAAAGCAGCCAGCCTCAGGTTGCCGTGGTTGATCCCCGCAACTCCAGCCAGCCAACCTGCCCTGAAGGTACTCGGAGGGGAAAAAAAAAGAACAACCCTATCAACATCAAAAGAAACTTCAACAAAAAGGAGCTAATGTTAGGTTACCAGTGGATTTCTCAGCGAGAACTTCCACATTTAGAGGTAGGTGAATAGTATATTTAAAGGACTAAAGAAGATATAGGAATAATGTATTCAGCAAAAGTGTCTTGAAGCTGAGGAAGGAATTAAGGCTTATGGATAAACAGGTGAGTTCATCGTAGCTTAGCGTACTGTACAAGAGTTTTTGAAAAGTCCTTGAATGTAAAATGAAAGACCAGTTACACAAGAAAACTAGGTCACTGTATCCCATTTTTTTCGTCAGCTAGTTAACTTCAGTTCCATCTGCAGACTTAATCCTCTGCCATGTGGCAACAGATCATCAGGTTCCAGCAAACGAGAGATGCCACCTTTGTATTGAGCTTGGGTGTAGTGTCAGTGTAGCACAGTCATCTCCCACAATACAATCTTTCATTTCAAACTCATTTAATAAATACACAAATGCAGTTCAAAGATTTACTTAAACATTCATTTAATTTAATACACAAATATGTATTAAGAACAACAGCAAAAGCTTCAAGAAATCTAAAGCAGGGCATGGCTGCTCATTTCTCAGGAATAAGACGATTTTACATTATACAAAAATTCTGGGCTAGTAAATTTCCTATTTTGAGGGGATAAAAAATAAAATTTTTAGCAGTAAGTTAGGCCACAAAATAGAAATCTGTGATGCATTATCTGATAAATTTTGAGGCTATATCTTAAAATATTAACCAAATTAATCACATTCAATGGATTATACATCCAAATAGTTTATATTCAAATCCATGGCTATTCAGTGCACACAGATTAATGTGATGTATCACACCACAATAAGATAAAAACTAATTTTGCTGCAGAAAAATACTTGAAAATTGTAACAATTTTGTAAGAAAAACATGAAAATTCCTCAATATAATAGATGTCATACATAAATAATCAGTTGTAAAGAGTGGACAATTTTCCTCTAGGATCAGAAGACAGATCCCCTCTCACCATTACTGTTTTTAATATTGTCATGGCTTCTGTGTAGGTGTCCCCCCCAAAGCCTCGTGCAGTCATGGGCGGCTTCTGGCTTTGGGATGATCGTGGCTGTGGTGCTGCACCTCCCTCCGGAGGGCAGGTGATTTGCATCAGGGTGTGAGGAGGGGAGAGGCTGGCCAGCTGCCTGAGCTGCGCTGCCCTTTGCTCTCTGCTCCTTGCAGCAGCCACGAAAGGTCTGTGCCCTGTGCTGCTCTGCCCTGGAGCCAGCCGAGTATGGACTGAAAGCTCCACAAACGGAGCTAAATAAACTTTTCCTTCCTTCATTTTGAGTGTCAGGTATTTGTTCCAACAACGAGAAAAGAGCGAAACAAATATACTGGAAGTTCTAGATAGCAATCAAAAAACAAAATCCAGGCCAGGGAGATGGCTCAGTGGAATAATCGCTTCCCTGGCAAGCTCAAGGGCCTGAGTTCAATCCCCGGTTCCACAAAAAAAAAAGAATTTTGACTGGCAAACGCAAGGATCTGAGTTCACTCCCCGGTTCCGAAAAAAAAAAAAAAATCCATTGAAATTAAAGGAATCAAAATGATTTCTGTTCACAAATGATAGATTGTATACATAGAAAATCCTAAAGGTTCAGAAGCCTATTCTTACTGGGACTAACGAGTGAATTACAGTTTCAGCGTGTATAACTACTCCAATTTCATGTGTACTAGGGCTGTCAAGATAACTCAGTAGACTAAGTGCCCGCTTTGGCAAGCGCAGGGTTCAATCCCCAGTCTGGGACGCAGTGCCGGCCCCGCCCCCGGGGCATGCTGAGCCGGGCGACAGGAGTCCAGGCGGGGTGCTGCAGTCCTGTAATCCCAGCGCTGGGGAGGCTGAAAACAGGAGGATCACGACGAGGCCAGACTGCGCAGTGAGACCCTGTACCAGTCACAGAAAAATGAAAAGAATTTTAGTTGTACTCCTATATTCCATAAATGACCATACAATAAAAAATAATTAAGAGAACAATTCCATTTTCTGTGAGACCGAAAAGGAAAAAAAATACTTAGAAAACTACACTCGGAGCTTGCTAGGGAAGATCCCCACCACCACCAGGGATTGAGCTCGGGCCGCTACGCTCGTCAGCTTGGTGCTTACGCCGCTGAGCCATCTCCCCAGCCTCAGACACAATTTATAGGACTGTTTTCTGACATTCACCCAAAAGATACGCAGGAAGAGTGCGAGAGGTCTGACCACACACTAGAGACCCAAGAATCCAGCTGAGGGTCTGGATCCGTGGTCGTGGCCTGCCTCGTGAGTCCCGCTGAAGACCGAGAGCCGTGGCCGCGACCACAAATCCGGCTGGAAGCCGGGAGCCAGTGGTAGTGACAGCTCAGCGGCGCCAGCGCGTGCCTGGTAGGCACAGGCTCTAAGTTCAGTTCCCAGGACAAAAAAAAAAAAAAGTGCACCAGAGGGAAGAAGGATCTGCCCCGGCAAGCCGAGGGATCTGCGCGGAGCCCCAAAGCGGCACTCTAAGGGCGGACCCGGCTCCGTCGGAAGAACCACAGCCGGCTGCAGCCCCAGGGAGGCCCGGGCGCCTCAGGACGGGAACAGCCGAGGTCCTCGCAGGAAAGCCCGTGTGACCAGCGCCTCCCGGGGGAGCAGGGGCCGCACACCCTCTTCCCGCCCAGGTCTCCTTTTATGCCGCTGGCGACAATCCTCAGGCAGGCCTTCCATAACCAGCACCGCGCTGACCCAGTACTCGGTGCCATCAGCTGACCACTACTTAATCCACCACAAAAGTGAAAACTATGAAGTATTCCTGATGGAAACCGAAGACGGGCCGGCCAGACGGCTCAGGGGATTAAAGCGCCTGCTTAGGCTGAGCACGGCCGCAGGGTTCAATCCTACGTGACATGCCAGTCCCGCCCCCGAGGCGCACTGAGACAAGTTGAGACTGGGCATGGTGGCTCGCGCCTATAATCCCAGTGCTTGGGAGGCTGAAAACAGGAGACTCACTCTGAGTCCGATCTGTGTAGTGAGACCCTGTAGACCCTGCACGAAATACGTTTAAAAAAGCAAAAACACAAGTAAAAAGAAATATATTCGTGATGTAGAAGACAATACCGTTAAAATATCCATTGTACCAAAAATGAGCTACACGGTCAGTACAGTTCTTAGGATAATCTCAGCTTTTGTACAGGGGGGGAAAAACTTTAAAAGCCTGCGGAATTTCAAGGAAAGATGGACAATAAAAACACTTTTGAGGGCCGGCGAGATAGCTCAGCGGACTATGCACTGCTTAGGCAAAAGCAGGGACTGGGGTTCGGTCCCCAGCACGTGAAAACAGGAGGCTCACTAGTAGTCTGAGCTACGTAGTGGGACCCTGTATCAAATACAGTGGGGGAAAAAAACTCGAAAATGCAGAAAAAAGTTGGATGCTTCACACCATGGTTTTGAAACAGCGCAGAGCGGCGACAGAGATTAAGGAGTGAGGTAAAGGCTATAAAGGTGAACGTCCAAATCGATGCAGAGAGTCGAGTCCAGAAATAAACCCTTGCGTATATGGCCAACTTGGGAGGAAGGCACTAGGATTTTCACTCAGCGCTGTCACAGAGCTGTGCCCCCAGGTCTTTTGTTTATTTATTTATTTTAAAATTTGAGACAGAGTTTCATTAATTTGCAAAATTGTCGAGGCTGGATTCAAACTTCACATTTGCCTGTCAGCCTCCCAAAGTTTTAGGAGGTGTGTGCAAACATGCCCAGCTGCCTTTATTTTGTTTTATTTTATTTCACTTTTCACAGGAGTGCCGGCACTAACCAATGGTATAAGCACAGTTTTCACAGTCTTCCACAAATGGTGCTGGGAAAATGAGTACCCAGCTGCACATGACTGAAGGCGAATCTCTACCCTCCAGGACACACGTAAATCAAACCAAAATGGCTTAAGAATCTGAATGCAACTACAGCTATTAAAATCCTACAAGCAGACAGAGGGGAAAAACCCTCAGCATGTGGGATTTGACTATCATTCCTTGGTTTTAACACCTAAAGTGAAAGTTTTTAAAAGGGGCAACACTTATACTTTGGAATTAAACATAGTTGACTCTGACTGGAAAATCCCCAACTTTAAATATCTTTCCCAGGGCCGGCCAAAGAGCTCAGTGGACTAAAGCACCTGCTAACAGGTGCAGGGGTCGGGGGTTCAATCTCTGGGCCTGCCTTACCGGCCCCAACCCGGGGCACACTGAGAGGGCAATTGAGACTGGGCATGGTGGTGCACACCTGTAATCCCAGCTCTTAGGAGGCTGTAAGCGGGATCACTACGAGTCTGCTCTAGTAGTGAGAACCTGAGCACCCTGTAGACCCTTCCCTAAAATACAATAAATAAATAAACTAAAATATTTTTTCTCACAATTTGTATGTAAAATGAAGCAAAAAACAATATACAGTAGTAAAAAATAATAGACAAATTCCTAAATAAATTGGGAAATAGTCAACATACAAGCTTCAGTAAATGTTAAAATAAGCAGATTTGAGATTTTAATTAGCTTAACCAAAAGAGATGTAGACAATGTGTTCTTTTAATATTGACTATTTTATGAGATTGGAATGTGGATCTTTTAACAATACTGAAATATAATAGTACAGTCCAGACTAAGAAATTGTAGTTGATTTTTTCATTTTTTTATTTTAAAGAGAAAAAATAAAACAATGATACAGCATTTCGAAACAAAATAATCATAAATTAACAATGGTTGTTGCACTTTTTTCTTATGTATTTGACACAGGATCTTACTATACAGTTTGGACTCGTAGTGATCCTCCTGTCTCAGCCTCCCCAGTTGTGAGCTGCCACAACCAGACTTGGTGGCCAATGCAGCATGTTGTCCCCAGGCACTTAGCCAGCTGAGCCATCTTGCTGGCCCTTGCATTTTATTATTATTATTATTGTTGTTGTTGTTGTCTTTTTGAAACAGAGTCTCACTAGCAGCTCAGGCTGGCCTCTAGCTCACTCTGTAGTCCAGACGATCTCAAACTCACAGGGATCCTCCTGCCTCAGCCTCCTGAGTGCTGGGATTGCAGGTGTGTGCCACCACCATGCCCAGCTTGCACACCATTATCTTTAAAGTAGTTGCTCAGATTACAAGATACAGGCATGCAGAGTTGATCAAGCAATATTGATTGTATCTTACATAAGCTTTTTCTAATGTAATGAACATTTATTATTTCCAAAGATGTTGCTGTTATGAGAAATCCTTTAATGAGCACCTCTGTACCTGTCTCCCTGTAAGCATAGGGGAATATTTATTAAGTTTTTTTTTTCTTTTTTGCATTTAATACAGGGTCTACAGGGTCTTACTACATAATTGGACTCATAGTGATTCTCCTGTCTTTCAGCCTCCTAAGCGCTGGGATTACAGGCGTGCGCCCCCATACCCAGTCTCAATCACCATCTCGGAGGGCAGGGCCGGCATGGCACACCAGGGATTGAACCCCGGCTTCTGTGCTCTGCCTAAGCAGGCGTTTTAGTCTGCTGAGCTGTCAGACTGGCCCTTAGTTGTTTCATTGTTTTAACTTGGAATTTTCACATCAATGTTGAAATACTGTATGACAATATTTGCTTACAATTATTTATAAACTTATTACAATTATTTTATGCAAACAATACTTTAAATGTAATTATGTTTTTCATTTTATTTTCTCACTTCAGGCCATCTATTTGGAGTAATGTTCCTTGTTGAAAATCAAATTTTTGTAGGTATTTTTTTTTTTTTTTTTCAGAACCGGGGATTGAACTCAGGCCCTTGTGCTTGCCAGAGAAACACTTATTCCACTGAGCCA